>JAXGGA010000036.1:0-120000 GCA_038373865.1 Uloborus plumipes
CGTAATCTATGTCCTGTGTTTGTCAGAAGACAAGCCGCATAATACGCAGTCCTCATGTACGTTGAAACTGATTTCTTCTGAATTAAAAAAAAGAGTTGAATCATCCTGTATAGTGACCGAAATTCAGAAAGCAAAACTGGTGGGACATGGAGTGTTCTAATTGTTATCTGGGGAACCGACAGCTTAAAGTATATTTCAAGCACCTGAGAAGTGAAGAACCTATGATACGAAGTGTTGTACCTATGAATAATATTCATGACTAAGACGGGAATGGAAACTAGACCTCTGGAATGGGAACTTGTGATAGAGTTCCTGTACCACTGAACACCTCGAATTGTAAATGCAAAGACAGAAAAGGTGCTTTCTAATTGACGGGGCAAGTGGATAATGGTGATATGTGACATTTGAATTTCGCCGATTTACACAAACTCAGATTAGTGTGCGTTCAATTGTGTTAATTCACTAACACAATTGAAGAGGCAAGTGAACAAAGGTGATATGTGACAATGTTTTAAATTTCTAGAAAATGCTTTCAAGAAAAAAATTATTACCTTGTCACCTTTCTTTATGCGGGGCCGTCGCGAATCATCCATGGTAAAAAGTATGTTTTTTTAAAAATTGTCACATATCACCTTTATCCACTTGCCCCTTCAATTATACACTAAAAATTCCTTGATGTTACTCTCACAAATTGAGCAACTTGTACAGGAATTGGAAAAAGAATTCTGATACTTCTTCCACTCGACGTCAAACATCTTAGCTACGCCACTGTCAGTGAAAAGTAGATTTCCTTGTCCTTTTAAATAGATTAAGGAAAACTTTCTAACATTGAATGACTCTTTAAAATCATAACTGTGTGCTTATAGCAATACCCTTATAGCAATACATTAAAAATGGGGGGGGGGGACAAAAACTAAATTTCGTTTTAATAATGGATACTATGGAAAACTTTCATATGATATTTATAAAACAACTGTTTTCATTATGTTCAGTAGACGTTAGCTCATTTAATTATAAGATGAGTGCGTACAATGCGCCTTGCTTCTTTTCTATGGCAATTTTATTTATTTTTATTCATATACTAGATAACATAAGAAATATTTACAGAACAAAGAGAGGAAATCAAACCCAGAGCACAGGTGGGAATCGAATCCACGACCAGCTGTTCAGCACACACTAAATTACGGACAAGCGTCCACAGAGAGGCCACTAAAGATTAAGTTTCCTATTTTTGTTCCTCAGGAATTTAGAAATATACCAGATCAAACAAAAGTTCAACTAGAATGCTTTCGCTTATATTTTTTAAGAGCAAGGATAGTTAAACAGGTATCCGGCAAAGGTCATACGCACATTAATGCTATGTGCAGTACAATTGTAACAAAAATAAAAATTGAACATTTTTATCTATGGAGAGCAGAAGTTTCTTTCGGCAACTGTGCTTGATAAAAATAAGGAATTCTTCTGGGGTTAGCATCACCCCGCAGTTCAAGTTCTAACTGTAACGCAATGGGTTTGGAGGCAGAAAGTCTCGAGCTTGAATCCTGATGGAATCCTTAATTTTTAACACGAAGTAGTATGACTGCGGAACCCTTATCGAACTATCCTTGGAGAATTTATCTGGTTTCTTCATATGCTATAAGCAAATGCGAGACAATCCTTCTATAAAAGCTCAACACTGAAATTTTTCATAAAAAAAACAACCTATGCAAAGTGGGATGGAGAATCGTGGTATCCAGAACACGAATCCTACAGTGGCGATAACTGTTTAAGGGTGAATATCAGGAAAAGTGCCAATTTGACCATGGAAATTTTCAATTTTTAAAGATACTCAGAAAATAAAATTAATAGGGTATTTCAAATACACATTTGTAAATTTTTTTTTAATTAGGGGCATGGTCAAGGTGAACATTTACCCCCATTTTAGGGGGTTGTCTTTCAGCGTTACCGACATGATGAGTATGCTACCGAGCTGAAAAATATTACCGATTTCACACTTAGCGTACAAAAGTAAACACTTTCACTACCTTCTCTGCTTAAAAATAAAATTATTATTACTTAGAATATAATAATATTTACACAGCCTGAATGCTTTTTTGTTTCATAATAAATAAAATTAGAAACTAATTAAAAGTTAGTTAAAGTTTAAATAAGTGCGACAAAGTTTTTTTAAACAGATAAACAGATTAATAGTTGAAAAACCAAAAAAAAAAAAAAATTCTTAACACAATCTTAAAGAACAAAATTAATTCAAGACAGAGTTTGGCGGGGGAGGAAGATTTGCACTAAACTGTTCGTAAGTTTTCCATTTTAAAACAAAATTATATTTTTGGGTGCAGTAGTTACGAACGAAGGACTGAATATTGATGTAAAAGAAAAAGAGGGTGAAAAATGGCAATAATTTTGTTTGAAAACTCAAATTTTGCGGAAAAACTAATGTTTTTGAAGCATTAAAAAAATAAATAAACTGCTTCCAATAATGGGAAAATTTGGCAGGAAAACGATGCACTTGAAATTATCTTTGTACTTTAAAACTCAACTCAATAAACTCAAAACACGAGGAAAGAATTGCGAAAAAACATCAATAACGCACGCATCAGTTTTGTAACAAATATCTTCTACTTCGACGCTGCCGACATGACAAATTTCCCGCAATATGATAGCTGAACATCCCTAATTGAAAATTCGAGAGGTTAAAGCCCCTATTATGTCCAAGATAGTTTGTTTCGTTTCCATTATGCAAAAATAGATTGAAAAATTAATTTATTTTGTGTCTTAATTTCCGCTGCCGACATGACACTTCATTTGGTAGAAACAGAAAATTCAAGATTAAACAAATCTTACCAGTAATTCAATGCATCTAAAATTAAAACCTTCGATCGAAACTTAAACATCATATATTAGGGCTTCACCCAGCACACTTTTGATACCAAAAAATGTTTTGTCTTGAAATTATCATCGCTGAAGTTTGCGTTCTTGTCATGTTATGAAAAGTTGTGACAAGCAGAAATTGCATTTTTTTATCAATATAAATTCATTTTATCTAAAATACAAGAGTTAATCTTCATAGACGAATATAAAACACGTTATTTCCTTCAGTGTATATTACTGCTGCGATGTTTTACAATTCACTGGATTTTTTTTTTTTTTTTTTTTTTAATTTGCAATTCGAATGTGAGACGCGCATCCGACATGACATTGAAGCAATACAAAGAGTTCTACTGTGACGAATTAAAAGAAAAATCTAAAATTTTTGTTATGGATTGTATGTGCGAAGAAATTTACAGCATGAAAATAGAAACATTTTTGGTTTTTATTTGGAAGTGTTTGGGAAATTCATTTGTGACTTAAATTAGCACTTTTCTTGATATTCACCCTTAAGTATATTGTAGAGACGCAAAAACTTGAAAAAGTAACCGAATCAGTTTCATCTTTCCTTTATGAGCTGATCCTTGACTCGCATATGTTTGCAAACTCTTTCCGGTGCATTAAATTATATTTTTTAGATCAGTACTAGAGCTGCGTTGGTCGACGTTTGTAGTCTACCTCGTTGTACGGTAGATAAAAGTTCTTTCCAGTGACGCATTTTCAAGGATCAGGATTAAATAACAGAAAAAAATAGTGTAAAATTTAATGTCAATGTGTCGAAAAGAGCAATTTTATGACGCACAATTTAAATTTAGCCCTCTTTAGGTTTTTTTTTTTCAATTCAAAAATGTTATTGTTATTAATAGGCGTAAACATTCCGTTTTAAGGATTTTCAAGCAAAAACCTCCCCCCCCCCCTATGGGGACAAAAATTGCCCTATGCAAATTCTTGAGCATCAAAGGCCCCCCATTCTACAAAAAAAAAGTGATATATCCAAAAACGCGATATAATTAATAGAGGTCATAAAAAATAGTGACTTAATTAGTCTACATATTAGTGCTATGTGTAGTTACAAAGCAATTAATTTATCCCCATTAAATCAAATTTTTCGAGAAACAGAAAGTAAATAATTAAAGACTAATTTTTTTAATTAAAAAAATATATTTTTATTGTTTTATGGTACAATACACAGATCGGAAATTGCACACACACACACACACACACACACAGCCTAAGCTGCGATTAAGTAAGTGTGGAAAATAAGCCAGTTTTGTTCATTAACTAAGAATGAAGCAACTATTTTCTGTGAAATATAACTTTCTTTTTGTGATGTCACATTTTTTTCCAAACTTAATTTTTCGGGAGTCCAAAAAAAAAAAGTGCGAACGAGCGATATAACGATAGGTACGATGAAAAGAGGGGCTACTGTATAAATAATTTCCTTAAATGCTGTTTATACGCTTGGATAGAAAATACAGAACGCGATAACAAGCAAGAATCACTATGGAACATATGGGTCACAAATGCAATGAACTTTCACTTTAATCGAAATTTGAAAGCTAAAACACAAATAAAATATGAGTAAAAAAAGTAGTTATTATCTCAGTTATATAGCAAATCATCTATGAATGTACTTAATGTGTACGCTTGCTTTTTCTGCCACTAATTTTTAAAATGACAAATTAGCTATATTTTAAATGGAGACCGCTGTTTCTTCTTCTTTTTAATGCTCTAACAATACTAAACAATTATAATACGAAGTAGTCCGAGCCTTTCAGTTGATTTAATGGAGCCTGTCTAGTGCTAGGCGACATTAACGGCATCTCGTCTACATGTTTTCCATGTCATTGCATAAATCGAAGAAGATTGCTCAACTTAACAATTATATATCACAAATTACGCGATTTAATAAACTCGAACTAGTCGCTTCGTAAACTGGGAAGTCTGCAGGGGAAACTAGGAAGACTTGACCCAACTTTTGGTTTTTCATTTTTCAAATTTTTTGTGTAACAGTTATAGAGATCAATAAAATATATGAAAATACTATGTTCTTTAGTACATTATTGAGACTGAAAATAATAGCTAAATCGAAGTAGAAATAGTTCAAAAAATTACATGCCTCAAGTCTACATTTGAGTCAAGTGTCTCTAGGTATAGAGAGACGTGACAAAACACATAGGGAGACATGACCCACCTTATGAATGTAAGAATATTCATAAATATGGAAATCAAAACCAGTTTTTAAGGTGTTTTTAGTTCTAATGAGTGATTTTTGAAGTGGCACAACACTTTGGATGAAGTGTTACATAATTGTTCTTTACTTAATCCTACTCTCACACGCGCTCTCGACAGCAGAAAAGCAGAAGTCGGATTCAAAATTTGTGACTGCCATTTTGTATGGTAATGTCGATAGAATTTAGAAAAGTTTCAATTTGCTCCAAATCTCATTCCGACACAACAGCCATTTGAATCTGCTACCTTCTAATCTGCTAGAAAATTTCAGTCAAAATATCATAACTATTTTCTTTTGCTTAGCCCACAAAATGCCTCGCCCTCTTTTGTTCCCACAAAACTTGACAGTTATCTAGTCTTCAACTCTCCCTTCCTGACTATAAAGCTCTCTGTCACTTGAGTATTTTGACTTAGGACTTAGAGATATCTCATATTGTGACTTTGAAGTGTCAGATTCTATAGTTGGTACAAGCCTAAATTAGCAGATTGAGAAAGCTACTCAGGCTCTAATCACAGTAAATATAGTAACTACTTAGATAAAATTTAATCATTTAACCTAAACCATGGTAGCTGTTCATTACAAAAAAAAATCATGAATTTAAATAAAAACATCAAGATTGTGTTTGGGCCAAGTCTACCTAGTTACCTTGGGTCAGAGCTCCCTAGATAGCTTTTCTTTGTTTGCTCTAAATTTTTAACAATTTGAATGAAAATTATATAAAATTATTGCATATCATTACATAGCTAAAAAGGTGACTAACACATCGCACCCTTGCTACAAAAGTGCCACAACTCGAAAATTGTAATTTTTGAGTTATGACCGTCATTAGAAGTAGTTAACACGTGTCTACCAATCTTTCAAAAAAGCCAGAAGTTGCATTGAAAAATTAGCCGCCAAAGGGCAGTTATGGCGTTTTGTTGTTATCAAGATGCATAGGACTCCTTCCACTGAAATGCCACATCTAGAGTTGTCGTCCAGCCATCGTAGAGTAACGTGCGTAAGTAACGATCATAGTTTGAGTATAGATAGTATACATAGTATGTATCGGTCTTCATATTGACAAATTCAAAAATACTAAAATGTACCTAGTCAGCCCGGGAACAGTTTTTTGCAATTCCTGGAAAACTTAGTTTTTTGAGTTGTGGCACTTTTGTAGCAAGGATGCGACATATTAACTTCGAATATTTTCTTGACTTAAAATGTAAAGTTAAAAAATTGCCAAATTCCAAAATATTCAAAATTTACTTTTATGGTAAAGCAGGCCCGTCATTTCAGGTTTCAGGGGGGGGGGGTCAACTGCGCACGCCCGACTTTGGAAAGTCAATGCATTTACATGTAAGTAGGCGTGGCTTTTGCCATTTTTTTGGCAAATTCACATTGTATTTATACCCTTTGCCCCCCCCCCCCGGAACAATTCGAAATGGCGGTCCTGTGGTAAAGTATCATTTCACACTGAGTTTCTTGAAAACCGCTGATAATTCTGAAATTGCGTTTCCCTGAAAATTACTGTTGTGTGGTTGGTCAACCAATATGACTAAAATTTCCCGTAAATATTTTTATGGAAAAAATCGCCATGAGTAAAGTCTCCATATTTTACCCAGCAGAACCGTTAGCGTAATAAATTAGCGAAACATTTAGTAATACACCATGGGGGGGGGGACCTGAATTAAAAACGCGGTAGATAGTTGTCAAATTAAAGTACTCATCTCAAAATGCGTTTTACCAGACAATCTAAAAATTGTTGTAATTTCCACTATGAGATTCAAATTATCCTATGTAAAAATTAAAAGTGAGTATGTGACACAAAACTTTAACAACTTATAGAAAGAATATTTTAACTTAATCATTTTTTTTACAGTTTGGATACATAGGTAAAGTGTAAATTACTTCTATAATTTTAATTATGGAAAGAGGGGAATAGAGATTGAGGGAAGGGGGTCATGAAGAGTACTGCAAAGAAAATGATTTTATTTCATTTATTTTGAATTTTCAAATGTCAAAACCAAATTGAACCAAGTTACTGTACTTACAAGCATAAGAATAACTAGAAAATAAGTTTAGCAAAACAAATATAGATGTATTATACATTTGTAGGTAAAAAATGCTTTGCATAAGAAAACGTGGTTTACATGAGAAAAATGCCGCATATATTGAGACCACTTATAATAAATAAGTTTAGCAATTACAGCCTAGCCTTTCTATTTTCACTAGAACACATCTCATACGGGTACTAGAAATAAAATAACGCTCGACAAAAGATCGCTCGTATCATTGGCACGTGCGAATTAGCCGGTAACTTACGCTCGTGTGCGACGCGGGAAATGCATTAAGAGGTTAAGCAAACCAAACCTCGTTCATTGCCCCTTTTAAATTATTCTGAATGAAATGTATGAGGCGTCAAGTGCGGGGCACAATGTCAGCTTGTCCACGGAATGGTCTTTTAACAATTCTTCGAGTTTTCAAAACCGATTCAGTAAAATAAAACTTAGTAAAATCTCTGAAGAACGACTTTTAGTAGTTATTCAAGCAAGCATTGTTGCATTTCCTATTCAAATTAAAAGGCAGTCTGGAATCTTGCCATAACTAATTGCATAGAAAATTGTTCCTGAAAAACGTGCTCTCTGATGCTTAAATGTTGACATTGTCTATAAAAATAAAATAACTAAACTGCTAATACAACAGTCTTTCGTTCATATAAATAAAAACTCGTTGCAAAGAAATTTTATTTCTCCATAAAAATAGCAAACATTAACAATAGATACAACAACATTATTTAATTGTCCGTATTTGCGTATTTCGTGACCGCTTTTGTTCCTTCACTAACTGCGTGTCTTCCTAAATCACCTGGCAAAAGCAATCGCACTGCAGTTTGTATTTCCCTTCCTGTTAAAGTTAATCGTTTATTGTGACTTGTCAATCTGCTTGCCTCAGCTGCCAACCTTTCAAACATGTCGTTGACAAAACTGTTCATGATGGACATTGCTTTGGAAGAAATGCCAACATCAGGGTGAACTTGTTTAAGTACCTTGTAGATGTATGAACTAGAAAGAAGAAAAAAAAATCATGATTTAACTCTTACTTTTTAATACTTATCGTTTTACAGAGGAAAGTACTTGTCTGATTTTCATAGGTAAAACCTTCAGCGTATTTACGCATGCGTCAGGTCTTCTCTGATCTTATCAAAATAGGGGTGATAGGTACCATAACAATAAGGGGAAGAACAAGAAGCATTTTGAGCCGTATCAAACAACGTAGAACGATGCTAATTTCAAATACATAGTTTATTTGATTGTGTCAAAAGGACAGCAAAAAATACAAGTTTTAAATTGAAAACTTCAGAAAGTTCGCACTCTCTACCCATCACCCCTTTTTTTAAGTGGAATGGTTCCAGAGTGCTAGGCGCGGATTTCACGGACGGACCGTATGCCAGTCGATCGCTGTTATTGTCTTGCGCTATCTAGGCTGACAATTTGAAATGCGCTGCTTCACTTTTCCAACTGTATAGTAATTTGGTGTGAAGCGCGACTTCCACAGTAGTACACACATGCCATAAAAACAAGTTTATCGTATAAGGCAACAATTCACAGTACTACAACACATTCGAAAAAAGAAAGTACGTTCATGCCCGAGGCGGGATTCTAACCCGGAACCTCCCCATCCACAGTCAGATTTATCTGACCACTAGACAAGTTGGCCGACAGTCGATTGCCGTGGTAAAATTGTTTCACAAAAACTATCGAGTCATGCGGAGAGAGTGTCAAAAACTTTTAAATCAAAGACAGAAAAAAATTAGTGGACAAATTATTTCTCACTTAATAGGAAAAGTCATTGTATAACATTGCTTCTGAAAGATTCTTGTTTCAAAAGAACTTTACTATTCAATGAGATTTGTTGGAGTCTAGCCATTTCAATTTAAATAAAAAAATATCTAATGATTTTTTTTATTAATAACTATTATGTAAATACAATTACTGAAACAGTTCCGTAAGTGACGTGCATATAAAGTCATACATGTAAACAGGGGTGCCCATCCCCCCCCCCAAGCTAAATGGCGCAAATTCCCCCCCCCCCTAAAAATTTTTCACAACCCTCTTGTGCTTTTTATTTTTATCCCTCTTTTTAATTTTATTTTTTTTAAATACTATTTATTTATTTTTTAAATATTATTTATTTATTTTTTTAAATTATAACTATTATTTTTTAAAATTATAACTATTATTTTTTTAAATATATTATTAATGTTTTTAAAGTTCGAACTATGCGCAGAATAGATTCGCTTTTTTTCCCCTTCCAGGCATTTTAAGATCGCACACACGCACAAAAAAAATAAATAAATAAATGAATAAATAAAAAAATAATAAAGAAATAATTTAAATTAAAAAAATAAATTAATAAATAATTTAAATAAATAATTAAATTAGTTTTAAAAAATCCCCCCAAAAATGTTGATGGCGCAACTTGCGCCATAATCCCTCCCCCCTGTGGGCACCCCTGCATGTAAATATTAAAAAAGTTGACTGCAAAAATCCAACTCTTCTAGGGTAAAAGACCTAACCTCACCAGTTATGAGTTAAATTCCTATGCAAAAAAGTATATCGAGGAAGCAAGGGTTAAACTTTGAAGTTTCGTTCTTTTTGCTAAAGAAACGAAACAGTACATTTCACATGCAAATTCACAACTCAAAAATAGACTTTTAAGCTAGAGGAACGTAGTTTATTTTGTAAAAACAATAAATTAAGAAGGTGGAATTTTGAAATTGCGAACTTTTCAGTTTGGTTGTATGTATGATACATTTGAAATGAACAAACCGCTTCGGATTTTAAGTGGTCAAGGCTTTCTGATTTACTCTTGAATATTCTAAATTATTGCATTTTGAGTTTGTCACAATTCTTCTAGAACTGAGTTTTGATTCAAGCTTTTTTAGTATCGCAGACACATAAATTGAAAGCCAAAATTATTCAATACACTTAACCCTTCACTAGTGATGTGATATTTTGTAATGTAACCCCAATATTATACTTCTTGTTCACTCCATAAAAGTTAACAAATAAAAATCAGAGAACTTCCAATGATTTTTGTATAAATTTTTTAATACAACTGAAGCAGTACCGTAAGTGACATACATATACATATAAAGCGATTCTATGTAAACATTACAAAACACACACACATTTGAATGCGTAAGTTCAATTCTTTCGTGGTGTAAAACACCTTACCTCACCAAGAAAGGGTTAAATTTAAGTACTAAACATAGAATTGATATTCAAATATCGTTTAAAAAAAAAAATGTGATCGTTTTTAAATTCCCCAAGAACTGAAATTTATCCCTTTGAACTAGTGTTACTTTACTTATTATAGATTTTTATAAATAAGATGTTTAGTAATGTTGGTTGGTAATCGGTTAAGCATTGTTGCTATCTAAATCTATTCTGAAATTTTCAAATTAACTTCCAAGCAAAACTGCTCATTCCCAATTCACAAAGCTAAACTGCACAATTTCAGCAGCTGGTTTATCCATCAACAGTTGCTAAGTTTTAGATCATAACAGGACCAGAAGACTGGTTTGACTTTCAATACACATCAAATTCAAACAAAAATGTTAAAAGCACCCATCATATGATCGGTTTTTGAAAACATATGTTCACCAATAAATTTTAACTGAAAGTTGCCAAGTCTTAATCGGGATTTATTCGCTTGATTTTATATGTGGAACATTAACCATTGTTGCGATTCTTATTAAGTTGGAATATATTTCCCTTTAGACAAAATTAGTTCTCTTTAAACAAAACAAAGCTATCTGCACAATCACTACTGCTAGTTATTCCAATAACAAACAGTCAGTTTAAACCCATTATAAGACATTGAAGTTGCCAAGTCTAATTAATCTGGATTTATTCGCTTGATTTTATATGTGAAACATTAACCATTGTTGCGATTCGTATTAAGTTCAAAGATATTTTAAGCTTCCTTTAGACAAAACAAAGCTATCTGCACAATCACTACTGCTAGTTATTCCGATAACAGACTGTCAGTTTAAACCCATTATAAGACATTGAAGAATATGCAACGTTCCATGAGCTTGAAATTTCAATGAAAGTTGAATCCATACGAAAAGTTTATTACGAAAATAAATAAGGAATGAATTTTACCTGTACGTTTCACTTCGCTTCTTTCGTCGTGATTTATGTCCTTGGTTTGGCACGGATACAGCACGCTGAGCCTTGTCGGATTTGCTAGCACTTTTCTTGCGATTTGACTTAGCCGGCATCTTAAAAAGGCGAAAATCTTAATACCAATCGATGTTCTTATTCTTATATGTTAAGAAAAGCCTTTCGCGCATGCGTGAACGTAAGCGTAGCGAGAAGTACAGAAAAAGCGTAAAAAAGAAGTATACTTGAAAGGACGTGCAATTTGAATCGAGCTAAAAGAAAATAAAGAAATAAAAATTATAAATTGACCGTTTAAGAACCATTACGCTCCAAGTTTAATTTTATTTCATAAATTATCGAATCAATTTATAATGTTTTTAAGCTTTGTTAGGCATTAAAATTTTAACATCAGCAAAAAAAAGTATATCGTTAAAAATATATAATGTTTTTTTTTCTTTTTTTTTTTTAAACTAAAGCAATTTTAATTATTCTATTTCAAAGCTTATGGTTTTTAAAGGGTTAGAAATATGGTTTAGGTGCATTCAAGCGATCTTCTAACGTATAGTGAAATGAATTAAAATTAATCAAATTTTGAATTTGAAACAGAAGTACTATTTTTTTATAATGTATTTGTAATCTCCACATCGCTATTTATTGTATTTTTTTTTTATCAATAAGAACCAGATATTTAAAATTTATTACTAATTATATGAAACTGACTTTTTCAGGTAAATTGGATAAATAGTAAATAATATTGAGCGTTTCGTAGGTGTAACATAAATTCTCCTTTTGGTTCAACACAGTGTGGTTATCATATTTGTCATTTGTAGTGTAAGATGAAAGTAAAAAGAAGTGAAGTTTTAAAGGAAAAAACTGTTCCCCCCCCCCCCCCGTTTTTGTTGACATTAATATAATTGATGCTTGACAATTTATGTTGACGCCATATTGGAAACCATATGGGCTTCAAGCAAGTGGAAAGGAATCTTTTAAGCTTATGGCATGCAGTTCTAATACTAAGATTAGTGCGGTCCGATTTTTTTGCTCAAGTGAGTATGGCAAAAGATTTAAACTCAAGGTTTTTTTGTTTTTGTTTTTGTACAGCGTTTTGCCATGCATTTTTCGAGTTCTTAATCTGCATGGATCGGGATGGCAAAAGAAGCCGTTTCTTCCGTTGAACAAGATGCTTTAGGTCGGAATTCAGGTGAAACGCTGCATCTGCAAAAGTGCGTTGCACACTGCATCTGCAAAAGTGCGTTTGCGCAAAAGCCCCGAATTGGCGTGCAATACACCGCCAGCTCGTTTATTCCAACCATGAACTGCAGTTTCGTGCTTATTATGCACTCATCAGCATGGTATAGGAATTAAAAGAGCTGGAGGCAAAACTCCTCTTATAGAGAAAAGAGAGCCAACAAAAACTGGAAGCTAACGTGAAAATTAGATTACCAGCGAGCGACCGCACTTAGTACGGTACAACTCGAAAATTTTGAGGCAAGGCTCCTGTATAAAGCAGTAAGTAACCGCCCCTAAGCAAGGGCTAAAGCAGAAACATGCAATACACCGCCAGCTCGTTTATTCCAACCGCGGACTGCAGTTTCGTGCTTTTGCGCAAACAACGTTTCACAAAAATCCAAAAAATTGCGTGTGTAACGCACTTTTGCAGATGCAGCGTTTCACCTAAATTCGGCCCTTATTATGGCAAACATTTTGCCATACTCGCTCGAAATTCAGACAATGAGCTTCAAGGCTAAAGAATGAGAGCTTCTCTCTACTCTTAGCATTATAACTTACTGGCTTATGGTGGATCCAGATAAATCTTTTGCTGGGACAAATGTTAATTAATAATTAGTGAGGTTTGAAGTTCAAATAGCGGTGCTGTTGAGCCAATTACTAATGAAAAACTTAAATCGAATATTGTAAAAATTTAGAAATTGATTGATGATCTACTGAGCTGTATTTTAGGTATTCTTGGAACGGTGATGAATCACGAGGAAATGTTCACGAATCTGTAATACTCTATCGCAATACTTTAGTGTTGCTGAGCTGCTATTTGTCACTAAAATAGATTTTGTGTGCATTACCTCTTAATATCCATTCATTGAGAGTTATGAAAATACAGCTCACTAGCTTGCTATCTTTCGCATATACGCGGTGAAAATTATTTCCTTTATATGATCATATTCTATCAAATTCTCAATATTTTAATTTCAAACTTCAGCACAATATTTCTCATGCATGCTGTCAAGTTTTTTGAAAATTTGGTAAAGTTTCTCCGAAAATGTTGCCAACTATGAGCCAAAAACTAGTTTTTGGAAAATCCAGAGAACAATTAAACATAGCAATTAAAAATAATTTGAAATTTTAGTTTATTTCTAGATCCTTACGACATAGGATGATAAAAAATGGCTTTTACAAGTTATTAATCCCTGAATACATGCGAGATTAAAATTCTGCTGGAAAAGGTGAGCCTATTCATGCCCTTCCTAGTACAAAATTACATAATACCAGCTGACTAGCTTAAAACTGTCGCGCTTGACAGCAATAGTTCGAAAATTCTATTTTTTAACAATATTTTTTTCCAAAAACAGACACAAGGAATTGTTATTTTTTCCGATTTAAAAGAAAATGAAATGATGCCTTACTTTCGAAGTTTTATAAAGTATTAAGAAAACAGCAACAACAAAAAAGTGACTTTAAGAAATATTATTCATACTAAAATGCATTCTCTTTTCCGGTTTTAATACAACAGTACAACTATGTTTTAAAATCCTGTAATGAGTTTAGATTATATATTCTTGGAAGTTTGGATCAAAATTAACCGATAAAAAAGAGACAATCAAAAGCGACAAAACCCATAGAAGGATCGAATCTACGATCTTCGTGTTTTCTAGCGCAACGCTCTATCCAACCGCGCCTCTGCATCGCAGTTCTCCGATGCTATTCATTGAACTAATGTGTGATAAAAAACAAAACCTTAAAAAATGTTTTTATTGACACAAAAAAAAAAAAAACAATTTTTATACTGTGAGTCGATGTTTCGTTAATAGCCGGAACGATAAGCTCCAAAATTAGAGATAAATCATGAAATTTGATAAAGAAGTAACAGGCTAGAAAAATAATATGTAAGATTTTGTGAAGGTATTTCTGCAGAAATTCGAAAAAAAAAGACAATTTTTTATTTTGGCAGAATATAAAGCAGGGGTGGCCAATCTTTTTATGGAGAGTGCCACTCTCTGGAGAGAAAAAGCTCAGCGTGCCACATTGTATTTTTCCAACAAACTGAAAATTTTTAAAAAGTTAAAAACAGATTTTAGGTTGGCTGACTATGCAATTCTTACTGAAATGAACTATTATTTTGCGTAAATCTGAGCAATTGAAATCTAAATGATAATAAGGATAAAACAAGTCCGAACTTAAATCGTTAATAAACACTTTTATAAGTCCTGTAAGTTGGCTTATGCTTAAAAAAGAAACAAATAACATCAAGCATTCTATTCTAAAAATTAAACAGTCTGTACTTAATGTGGTTTATGAGTCTGTATCTTTTTTACCAAGTCTTTAGTTTTAGGATTAGTTCTTGAGAATCATAAGAAGTTTAAGTGTTTTAAGTGCTATCAATTAATAATCAACGGTATTTAGATTTTTCTGTATTCATAACAAAAAATATTTGTTTAGAAGAGTTTTGAACCAAATCTACAACAGCATCAGACGGCTAAAGTGTGCAAATGTGAAAAAAATGTTGTTGGTACAAATTTCCAAATATCTATATAACGTGGATGACTTTTTGTTGAAGTAAGCTCTTATATTTGATTACCAATGCAAAAGGTCAGTAATTCTGATTTGGATTTCAGAAGGGTAACAAGTAGTGTCTTGCAGAGAAATAGACAAAGAATTTGAAATGATCAACATTTTTTGTATGATTCATAAAATCATCAAACCTAACACTGAATGCATACTTAAAATGAGTAAAATTTTCTCCATATACCATTGGAAAATTATAAAATTTGGGTTGATACTTTCAGTATTAAATTTAATGTTTTATTCTTTCTTCTTTCAAAAGTAGAGAGAAATAAACTGAAGTTTCAGCATAAAAGAATATAGATGGCCTATACTGGTTTAGGAAACTTTTTGTGCTATCTTAAATTTAAATTACTTTCACGCGGATAATAAGAGATGACATAGCTAAATTCATTTGCTTCATTCCTAAGTAGCAAGTCCTCATTGCTTTCCTTCCAGACATTTTAAAAGACAAACTTTCTAAAATCTTATGACTACTTTTCCTTTTCACTGAAGGACGTAACTTGCCATACTCTCCTCTTTCTCCTAGGAAAAGTTCACAAAACATTCAGAGCTCTAATTCGCAGTTTGTTGATACAGTGAACTCTACGGGGTCACCAGCAGAGAAAAAGTCTCATTCTTCGGCAAAGAGTTTGTGATAAATAATTTGATGATACTTTTAAAGTTCCCAAAGTAAAGTTTTTCTCAAATTATTTTCAAGTAATGTAACAAAAGCAATTTAAGGATCTTCATTTGTGCAACCATAACGAATTTTGTCCAATCTGGTTTCTTAATTTTACTTGCAGAGTTAACTTTTTTCAAAAATTTCATCACCCGTAGCTGAAACTATTACAGATCTAAAATCCATGCTGCAGCATCGAAAGTTTCATTTGTGCCAAGCACAAATATGCTTTACAAAGCATTGTCTGTAGCGTCACAGCTTTCGTTGGATGTCCGAAGCTAACGCAAAGTATTTTGCAATATTGTAGTTAAGACAAATGAAGGGTCAGGGGGGAAAACCACGGTAGTCACATTTGATTCATTTTGAGAACTTAAACTTTTAAACTTTACGAACTCATAAATTTCCCCAGTATACTTGTTCTAAAATAACAATAATACATGGACTACAGTGTTTTTTCACGAATATTGCATATACTAAACGAAATTACACTTATTTTTCTAACAGGTGGTAGCATCAGTTTAAATTCAACAAAAAGTGGACTACCGTGGTTTTCCCCTGACCCTTCAAATTGTAAGCCAGCCTTCTGACGCTTAATCGTCATAATATCATTATATTTACCAGTTCAAGGGTTTTAGTTTCTATCAATGTTTTTGAGATCGACATTTCCCCCTCAATTTTAGAATTTTTTCAAAAAGTCTTCGCGTGCCACTGTTACTGCTCTGCCGTGCCACATTATGGCACGCGCGCCGCGGGTTGGCCACCCCTGATATAAAGTATAAATACAACGTTAAAAAAGCACAAATACGCAGGGATACTGCAGACACGTGTTTCAGCGTAACAATGAACGCCTTTTTCAATGCAAAAAAAAAAAAAATTGAGAGCTTATGGATGCACTGACAAAAGCTTTTGTCGGATGTCTGTGCATCCATAAGCTCCCAATTTTTTTTGCAATGAAAAAGGCGTTCCTTATTACGCTGAAACACGTGTCTGCAGTATCCCTGCGTATTTGTGCTTTTTTAACGTTGTACTTATCCTTTTCATTTTTGCACAAAGGTATTTATATACTCCATTGGCAGGATACTTTTGGCAATGAAGTGTCTATGTAAGCTCTCAACGACTAATTTAGAAATGCAGTCGAACTCCCATTTAGCAAGTGCAAAGGAGCCGCAATATTTGCTTGTTATAACCGAGTGCTCATAAAAATCTGGTTTAAGAATATTATAAGAATTCACGCAATACTTTGTTTTTTTTTTATCATTCTGTACAGTACTGACTAAGTCGGTTAAATTTGCTTTGCACTCGCTTATTGTCTACTTTCTGCCCATGAAAGCCGCGCCTAGCACTCGCGAACAGTTCCACTTGAAAAAAGGTAGATGGGTTGTAGGTGATAACTCTCCGAAGTTTTCAATTTAAAACTTGCATTTACTGTATCTTTTTGACACATTCAACTAGGTTATGTATTTGAAATTAGCAATGTTCCACGTTATTTGATACGGCTTAAAATGCTTCTTATAATTCTTCCTCTTATTGTTGGCTTACCTATCACCCCTATTTTGGTAAGATCAGTGAAGACATGACGCATGCGTAAATACGCGGAAGATTTTACCTAAGAAAATCAGACAGTATGTCTTGTGTTATTGTACTCGAGGATTACGCGTAGTTGGAAAAGGTCGCCATTTACACCCGTGGTTTCGAAAAAAAGTTGTGGATTTTCTGTACATTAAAAGCCACTGCACTGAAGGTGTTGCAGCTAGAATATCTTCATATTTGTCGTTCTATCGTAGTCGCTTTCATTATTATTATTTTTTCATCTGCTATAACATGATTTTGAGCAACAGTATTCTTGCGGGTAAGTACAGTAAACTCCCGATTATCCACGGATTAGGGTGGCACAGTAACCGCGGATTAGCGAATACCACGGATAATCCGAAAATAGGGAAAAACAATACTAGTGTATACAATAGCTTAAAAAAATCAATAACAACGCGTACATTTAAATTATATCTAAAAATGATAACATTAAATGTAAAAAATATTTTTAAAGCTAAAAACGACCAATAATGCAGTGGCATTTTTCTTTATTCTATTATTATTCTAAATCATCACCATAAAAAAAATAAATAAAAGAAATCGAAAATGTAAAAGACCCGCTGATAATCCGAACCGCAGATAATCGAGAGTTTACTGTATCTCGAAAATGATAATTATTGGCTTAAATAATTCAAACGATTGCTCACTTTTTATATTCAAAAACCGCTGCCATCACCTGTTCTCAGGATTTATAATTCATTATTAACTTTTTCCAGTTGACTTCGAAGTGGTAAAAATTTTTCTTCAAATCAAGGAAATCTGAGGAAGTCGGGAGAAATTTTATGAAGCACGAAAATATTGATCACCTTACGCGGGGTTTACTCTTGTACAATTAACATATACCGTTGTATTTCTGGTTTCCTAGTTAAAAACGGGTTTTCGTTTAGTGATAATTTATAACAAAAAATAATTTACAATAATAACTTAATACTTTTTGGGCATGTTATAAGCGGAGATCAACTGAATATGCTCTTTTCATGACATCACCCTGTTTTATAGTCATTGTTCCTTTTTTAGATTACATTGCTCTTGAATTTCAGAACAATACTATTTTCAAAGTCTAAGGTGAGTTCTATAACACGTTGCAGTGTTGAGCTGTTAATACTCAGCTGTCATAACAATGTCATAACGGTACTATTTCATAAGTTTCCAGGAAACATCAGGGGCAATGTGAGTGAAGCTCAGTGATGTAGTATTTACTAGATGCACAACGAAAAACAGTTTCCATAAGCAAAACACCACCCAGTAAGAGACCCTTAATCCAAATTTTGCTGCAATTCATTTTTACGGATTTTTGCTATTTGTTCAAAGGTGTAGTTTATTAAAGAAACTTAAAAGTTTATTCCTGCAAGGTTCTTCTTAGGAGCTAAATTTTTTTTTCCAAAATATCATAGCATTTATGAAGGTTAAAAATTTGTCTTCTAGTTTTTCGCAACATTTTCCCTTGGAGATAGGGCTTTCTTTCCGATGACGGCAGAGCACTTTTTCTGTCGCTGTCGCAGTACGTGTGAAGTGTTCATAAGTTAGTAGATGAAAAACAGATAGGATTTAAGACTCACTGAAAAATATTTTTCACTTTAGATTTGCCACAGTGGTAGCAAGCTGGAAATTTACAATATACGCTGCATCTGTTTTTTAAAGTTCTCTTTTTTTTTCTTTTAATATACAGAATTGAGGAAATTTGCAAATTTATATAAATAGCTATCTTATCTATTTCGAAACAACTATGACTTTTCAGAATTGAAGCAGTTTTCAAAGAGCACGCATTTTTATTTTAATATTCACAAAAACAAGAGCAACCGTCATTGCTCTGCCTTAGAAACTTCACTTCGGAGGCCGCTGGTTCGATTCTCACCGTAGCCCTGGGTGTTATTTCCTCTCTTTCTTCTGTATATCTTTCTTGTGTTGTTTTTGTATTGATAAATAAGTTCAAACTGTCGAGGTAAAGGCACCCGATATCTTCATAGAGATTAATAACTGTGACACTACAACTATATGAACCAATAATTTCAGAAAGGGTTTAAGTCCAATCGAAATGAATAGCAAGACCTTTTTGGCATAATAGATTCAAATACATGAGAGCTTAATCTTATGGGGTACTGAATAAAAAAAAACAAAAACAAACTGTTGTCACTATTGCTAAACTATTTTTGCAATGCATTATAATGAAAACAAAATAGCTTTTAAAAACATTTATATTTAGGTCTTAAATAAATGTAGGAAATTCATAACTATTTTTTGCCTCATAAAGAATTGCAGGGGGCTGCCTATACTTCGAAGTTCATTAAATTAGAGAAAGCTAATTCTTATGAGGTACGGTAGCAAAAACTATTATCATTTTTGCATACCACATTTGTTTTTCAATGCATAACAAGAAAATAAAAACTTTCAGAAGACAAAAATAAGTTACAACATTTTAAAATTTTTATTTTAAACTCAACAACATAATGTTTTAACAAAAAAGTTTTTGCATTCATCTACGACCATTTTGAAAATATTGCGTTACAGCTTTTTTGCCCACATACTCGGCATGTTTTCCCAACTCACCAACCAACAAGAGACGCACGGCGGATTGAATATCATGACTGGAAAGAGTGGTGCGTTTTCTATAACGCATTAATTTGCTGGCCTCAGTAGCTAGCCTTTCAAACATGTCGGCCAAGAAATTATCCATAATTGTCATTGCATTTTGCGAAATTTCAGTTTCGCTGGTGAGTATCTTCAGCACTTTGTATATGTAGACGCTGAAAACAAAAGACATTTTTAATGCATAATATATACAGGGCATAAAGTCATAAGTCTTGCAGTGCTAAAGAAAAATTATAATAAAAATATAATATACGGGCGATTCTCTGTACACTCGTAATTGGCTGTCCGGACCGAGTATTTGAAAAAAATAAAGTGTTAAATAGTAATTTTCTCTCTTAATACAAGTAAAGCATTAACACTTTGTAGCCCAATTGTATTTGGAGCGTTAACAATTTAAGTTTTTTCTAGAAATTATCTAAGCACCAAAAACAGTCCAGGAAGTCAAGGAAGCCACTTTTTTTTTTTTAATTTGAGTACTCTTCATTCTTTTATCCCAGGGGAGACATATCTGTTATTTAAGTAAAAGACAACCAGATTAAAAGCATAATAGGAGCGTAGTGCTCTGAAAAATAAATATAAAGTAAGGTATTTTGTATTGTAATGGATTGAAAATAAAGTTAGTTTTGGCAAAAAAGTACAAACTTGCAGTATTTGTGAGCAAATGACTTTTTAAAGCAGAACAAAAAGTATTAAAATCTGACCTCAGAGTAATGGAGAAACAATTTGAGTACCTAATTCACTAACATAAAACAAAAGTACAATTGTTATAATACACGGTGCCAACAAATTGAAGAAAAATAATTCGTCGCTGGAAACTGAAATCCGAAGTTTCTATAGCAACATCGAAGAGGAAAACCGAAAATGGACAAAAATACGACACAAAATTGACCCAAGGTGACGAGAACAGAACTTTAAATTCCTATTTTCATCTCTAGCGCAGTTGGAATTTTTTCGTGGAAAAGGGGGGGAGGGGTCGTGAGAGGGGTAGGGGTCGTGACAAGTCCAAATTTTCTCCTGTGGGGGGGGGGGGTCATAACAGACCTTACATGTGGACACATTAAAAGACTAGTTATCATTTGCGATTTAATCAAGAAAGTCTTAAAGGGGATTAAACCTCCCCCCCCCGCCTTAATGATGTGGCACTGACACTGATATGCATGAGAAAAGAATAGTAATCATAGAATAATGCTCTTCCAAATTAAAAGAAGTGTAATGTTTTTCATGGCTACCCAAAGACGCCCCGAGCTTAAAATCTTGGGAGAAGGAAATTCTCAATTCACCAAATGAAATTTAGAATTTAACCGAATTAAAAAATACGAACATGCACACGTACCGACAAAAAAATCCCCCCTAACATGCCGATTCGTCCAACAAAACTTACCGAATAAGGATTTGGGGGGGGGGAGAGAGATCAGTTCCCCCGTGACCTCTCTGCACGGCGCTAATGAAGGCGACTGAATTCTGAGATTGAAAATAACATTTTCAAAAAAAATAAAAAAATCGTAACCGGTCTATTTACTGGTTAGTGGTACGTTTAGTGTGGGGGGAAGAGGGGGAGTGTAAAATAAATTTGACTCAAACAAAGGCGTATTTTCGATCATTTGTTATTACGACACAGTTTATATTTCTTACGAAATTACTTCTTAATAAAGTAGTATTTGAAGAATTTTCTGTGCAATTTTCAATAATTTTTATGAAGAACTGAGCCGTTGATAGAAACTTTCTGCAGACGTCTAAAGAGAAGTAAACTTCATTGCAATGGCCCTCGGTTATTAATCACTGCACCATGTGAAATAAAAAAAAGCGCTAGTGGGTTGAACTAGTAAATAATTTTCTAAATGTAACAGCGTCGATAATAACTTGAATGCAATTTTAAAACTGCACTGCTTTTTTTTCAAATGAAAAACCTGCGTTCTGAATATGAAGTGCTGTTTTAATTTGAACAATCAATAAAAAAAAAACAGTCGTTCTTGTGACCAGCAGAAACTCATTAATTGATAAAATGTTATGAGGGACACCGCGATTAAACTTTTTTTTTTTTGATATATCCAAGAAGAGTCGCTGTCAGCTACTAATTTCTGCATGAATATTAAAGAAATTTTCACAAAATATTCATCAAATGTCATTTTATTATGCATTATTATAAAAATAAACATATCGCACCGTTGTAAAAAAAGTGACACAAGTCGGAATCGACTAATTTTACAATAGAGTAAAAAGAAAACTAGTGGGTTCTTACTGTTTAGCAGTTGCTAGTCTTTTGCAATGAATATTCATTGATATTTTTTAATGAAATATATGTATAAACAACTTATGTTTTCTGTATAGTACTATTTTTTTCATTTGTCCCATGTTTTATATATTTAAATTTTAGTTTGATTTGTGTCACCATTAGCGTTACCTAGCGGAAACTCAAAATTTCAGTCGTGACACTTTTCCACACACACAATGTTTCATCTGTTTCATAGAAAAATCAGAAAATTAGGATTTTTTGACGGTGGTCACTTTTCCTACAAGGATGCGATATATGAACTGTGTCGTTAAACAAATACCGAAAATACTTTTTCTATCGAATTGACCTCCCCCCTCCCTCCGTTTACACATAAATAGTACTCAATAGGAACTTTCTGGCTTCGAATAATTTCAGCACGCTAATTATATGCTTATAATATTTGAACTTCGGAGGCAGCAATTTCATTGTTAGTTAGCGAAATGAATAAAAAACTTATATTAAAATTAAAGTCATAGAGCTCTCTTGGATTAGCTGCCAGAAATAATATGATGTTTTGCTCTAACTTAGAGAACCTGAACATTGTTGTAGTAAAAAGAGGCAGAATATCATATTCTAATTCAAAATCCAAAAAAATAATAAACTGATTTCACCATGTAATTTAGAATACACGATATCGTCGGCACCATGCTAAAATAACGAATGTGAAAAACCGCGTTTTTCAAGTTCGTTTTCCCCAAGTTCGAATTTTACAAATAATTAAAATTCAAATGGTACCTTCGAACGATAGTTTTACCCTTAAAGATATCTATAAAAATTTCAAAAATGAATATAACCAAACGCGTCAGGTGGGGAAAAAATCTATTCAGTGTTTTGGCTCTCCTGAAAAGTGCCAATTTTCACATTCGTAATTTTAGCATGGTGCCAACGATATATACTAAGTGCAAAAAATAAAAGTTGTTTTACAAGGAAAAGTTGAAGATCATTGAAATTTTTTAATAACATCTGCATTCTGTCATAAAATTTAATAGCTACCACCAGTTTTCTAACTGGTTTCTGCCTATTGACAAAAGATTTGAAGGGTCAGGGGGAAAAAACAACGGTAGTCCACTTTTTGTTGAATTTAAACTGATGCTACCACCTGTTAGAAAAATAAGTGTAATTTCGTTTAGTATATGCAATATTCGTGAAAAAACACTGTAGTCCATGTATTATTGTCGTTTTAGAACAAGTATACTGGGGAAGTTTATGAGTTCGTAAAGTTTAAATTTCGTTTTTCTCAAAATGAATCAAATGTGACTACCGTGGTTTTTCTCCCTGACCCTTCATTTATATTCCTACACTACTAATTTATACTTTTTCCAAGTAATAAGCTAGCATTCTGAAAATTTTGTCACCACCAGCATATAAAAACAAATCTAAAGATTTCATTACTACAACTATTTTTTATTAAATAAAATGTATGAGGTACACTTCAATTCTGTTTGATTTCATGTTTAGCTACTTGTATATGCACTACTTTTTTCTCTTGTTAGGTTAATTTTCGGAAAAACAACAGCTAAATCAATCAAAACCATTTTCGAGTATTACATACCATAACCAGCAAAATATATAGATAGCAAAAAGAAAAGAGTTTTCAATTTTCGATTTAATTACTTCAGGCTTACAGCATTTATAAATACATATAACTGATTGTAAAAAAAGCGTCAAAATCATACTCATGTACATTTTCAGTCGAGCAAATCTTAAGAATGAACGTGTAACAAAACTAAATTCATTTTGTGAACAGAAGAAAATCTGAATAAAGTCGGATAATTGTGCAAAAAAAGCTTCAGTAACTATGAATTGCAGTTTATTATAATCTAAGCAAATACTTCAGTGCCCCCATAATATTCAAATTTAGTCAGATTCAGATCCTAATACTTCTCTTGCTTTTTTTTTTTTTTTTTGCTAAAAAGAGCATACTTGTTTTAATTTAAACCTGATTAAATTAAGTTCAGTGATTATATTTAGTTACTTTCATGTCAAAATAGGTTAATCATTTCTCCTAAATGCCAAGAAAGGCTATTAAAAATAGTGATAGTAGACAATAATAAATGCAAAGAATGATAAATGAGGATAAAAATAGCTCTGTACGATTTATTGTAAAAAGAAAAAAAAAAAGTTATAGTTCACCTCACGATTGTTTGCGAACGAATATACCTTTCAAATCCGATTGAAAACATAAAAAGCTAAAGTTACTGAAGTCAAGCATTTAAGAAACAAGTTTTCTTCGGGAAGTATAGTTATTTGTTTGCAGTTTTGCAAACAACGTGCATATAAAACAATTTTGTTTTCGTTATTTACCAATCACCAACAATAGTGAGTTGGACTATAGATACACCACTAGGTGTTCGTATAGATGTTAAAGACAACGTGTGAGAAATTAGCAAAGCAAACAGTTTGTAGTACAATCTTTTAAGAACTTTAGAATTAAATCAGTACAAGGCATTGAAGACATACCAATACAAAATCTCTATTAAATGTAAACAAGCTTACCTGTATGATTTTCTCTGTGTTTGTTTCTTTATTCGATTATCTTGTGACCATGCTTGATCTTGGTTTGATTTTTTATTCTTTTTTCGTCGCATTTGTGCGGCTCTACGGTTGCAACCAAGTTTGAAATCAGCAGCACACACAAGTAGGATTCTTATGTATCTTTGCTAGAAATGCGCACGCACGAGCAGTCAAAGCGCTAATGTTGAGATTTCAATTGCTCAATGTAGAGCAAGGAACCAAGCAATTCTCCTTAGCCTGAAAATTTCAGTTTGAAAGTTGTGCGAGGTTGATTTTGCTATTCCGGCAGTCCCCTTCAAAATGAATTTTCGTTTGTGTGTCTACAAATATTTTTTTTTTCCAACTCAATGTTAAAAAGAAACTAGCTCTGACAATTGCGAAGCATTTGCACTTGACAGAAAGAATGCAAAAACTTGTTTTTTTAAGTAATTTGTTCGTTTTTTTCTCGATGATAGCGGTGAAAGAATCTTTAAAATGATGCCTAATTTTTTTAAGTTTGATGAAATATCACTAAAATTATGCCGTACACACAAATAAATAAATAAAATAACTTAAAAAAACTTTTGAAAACTATATACATATTGATAGAAAGTTTGAATAGAATTCTGCTGAAGAAAAAAACCTAATATTAAAACGACATTTTCTGCTCTCCCGGATTCGATCTTTTTCCGTTCCTATTATAAGAACGACGCTCTATTCAATCGCACCATTGCGGTTCAGTTTAGAATGCTATTCTTTGAAGCAACGGTTCCCAAAGTTCATTCCACGCAACCACAAGGTACCGCGGCACTTTTGACTGAGTGCTTCTGCTATACCAGAAATTTCTACCCGCTCCTACACGTGCGGAACCATACGTATGGTCCGGAGCCTCCGCTCCTCCTGGGCGGTAACATTAAAATTCTACACACAAACACGTCTACACACACTTTGACGCACCTACCCACGAAGGCCCGTCATTTAAAGCAGTGGTTCCCAATCTTTTTCACGTCGCGACCCCCCTTTTAAACAGCTAAACAATCCGCGACCCCATACCCCCCCCCCCTTTATTGTTACAATCATTGAGTTATGACCGTCATGAGACGTAGTTTACACGTCTCTGCCAATCTTCAAAAGAACCAGAAGTTGCATTGAAAAATCAGCCGCCAAAGGGCAGTTATGGCGTTTTGTTGTTATTAAGATGTATAGGACATGTTCCATTGAAATGCCACAACTTGAGTTGTCGTCCAGTCGTCGTAGAGTACCGTTCGTAACTAACGATCATAGTTTGAGATGTATCGGTCTTCATATTGACAAATTCAAAAATACTAAAATGTGCCTAGTCAGCCCGGGAACAGTTTTTTGCAATTCCTGGAAAACGTAGTTTTTTGAGTTGTGGCACATTTGTAGCAAGGGTGCGATATGTGTGTGTGCGCGTTGACATTGCGGCTATTTCACATGATATATGAAAGTGCTTGAGACATTTTATTTGTACTGAATAGGTAACACAATGATTGCAAAAATGGGTATGGGAGTTTTGCAGCCACTCAATTTTCTTCAAGCGTGTAAATAACTAGACAGAGCCCAGTTCTTGTCTTAGACGGGGGGGGGGGGGGGGGCAAACAAATCAAGAACATTTTATTTTATAAGCGGAGACAGAGAATTAACAATATGAATCTATAATCGTAAGTGTATCTTTCGCGAAGATCATTCCTGTCAAATTTTCAAAATTCTAGTCTTAAAATTGCAGTTTAGACGTTCTCTAATGGCTGTTATTAGGAGAAAAGGTTCACTGAATTTGAAGGACAGTTCGTGCTCGATGGTTCAAATCCTCGGAATTTTTTCAAAATTTAAGTTTTAGAAATGAATCTTCAGACGGGTGGGGGGTGCGGGAGGATCAGGACACTTTTAAAGCTTCGATAACGAAGTAACTTATAAAACGCAGCTGTAGATAACATTTGTTCCTGTTTAGGGAAAGGATGGGGTTAGGGTTTCTTCATCGGAAACTTTTGAAATTGATGTAGTGCAAACACTATTATAGGCTATTTTTGGTAACATTTGAAGAAAGGTTTGGTTTCGGAAACTCTCCTCCAAATTATTCCAAATTGAAGTTCAAAAACATTGTTTTAGACTAGTTTTAATGATGTGGGGTAACGGGCGAAACTCCCCTAGAATGTTTTCAAAATTTAAGCCGAAAAATACGCAATAGTAAGTTACCTTCGCTAAAGGAGAGTAGTATTCAGAGATTTTTCCCTTGACTTTTTTTTAAATTCTAGTCCTAATAAAAATGCAAGCTTTGATGATCTTTCATTATGCGGAGGAGGACCGCAAGCAATCCCCTGGATTTTTCTTTTCCGAAATTGAAAACTCATAATCCCAATTGTTAGCTAGTTCAATGAAGTTAATGGGCGGGATTTAATTCGGGACTCTTCCCTGGAAAATCTCAAAATTAACACCTAAAAACGTAGTTATAGGCCCTTTTGATAAGTCAGAGTAGGATTTGGGGTGCAGAGACTCTCTCCTAGAAATTAATCGATATTGTTTTAAAAACTAAATTTTAGACGAATTTAGGTTGTTAGAGAGAGGTGAAATCGGGAACAATTTCACGGAAATTTGAAGAGCTTGAAGATCTTCAAAAAAAAAAACGAACTTTTTGATAATCTTAGAAGACGTTGGGGGAGGGGACAATGACTCTGGTCTGAGGGATAGGAGGGAGGTGATTTTCGAAGTCCCGCTGCCACTCGTTTGGATTCACTACTGCGCTCAAGTATTAATTCTACTCAAAACTGCATTAAGAATGTTTTTCTTTTACTTCTATGGTAGTTTTTAAATTTTCAATAACATACTTTTTAAATCTAGAAATAATGTCACGAGCCCATGAGAACTGCTTCGCGACCCCATTAGGGGTTGGGAACCACTGACTTAAAGGGATCAATTGCCCCCCCCCCCCCCCCCCCCCGCCGGCTTCGGGAAATCAAAAAATTTGTATGTAAGCGAGTGTAGTTTTTGTAATTTTTTGGAAAAAAATTGTGTTTATGTCTTTTACCGCCCCCCGTCCCGCCTGGAAAAATTCGAAATGACGGGCCAGCGCACACTCACATTTCGCAATCGCGATTGCGAAAACCGTAATTTGAATTCAAGCTGTCAAAATTAATTATTAATTTTTAATCTTTTTTTACAGATAAAATGGAGGATCTGCATTTTTTTTTTTTTTTTGTCAGATAGGCATTAAGAAATTTCTTCTCTGTGTTTGTTTTCATATTTTTCTTTTCTCTGTAATAAAAGTGTAAGGGCCTGACTCCACATCAGCAGAAAACCGACCGAAACCGAAAATCCGGGTACTTTTCGGTTTCTGCCGGTTTTCTGCTGATGTGGAGCCAACCCCCCCCCCCCCCCCCAGAGGGTAAGTATTTCAACTTAATTTTCTCTTATTTTAGACCGCTTTGAATTTCGTTCCAGTTAATGGACACGCTGGTAAACAGCGAAGAAAGCAGCAGAAGTAGGAGGCAACTCCGGAAACCAAAATGTGCTCGCTGCAAAAACCATGGAGTCGTTTCTTGCCTGAAAGGACACAAGCGTCTATGCCGCTGGAGGGAATGTCGTTGCCGCAGCTGCCTCTTGGTGGTTGAGCGACAAAGAATTATGGCAGCTCAGGTAGCCCTACGAAGGTAAGTTATCGATGATTGCATAGAAAAAGAAAATCTTCATCGCATGCGGCATTTTAAAGATCAATTTAGAATATTTTTGGCATGCATACTCTTGGATATATTAAATCTCTAGTATATTTTTGTAACATAATCAGGAAACCATATAATAGTGTAACAATGAAAAATAAAGAAATAATTGAAGGGCTTGGGGGATGAAGGGGCTATGTTACATTTTAAAAAATAAACATTCTGGACAATGTTAAGCAATGGATACAAATAAACAAATAAAACTTGGTACACACGTCAAAAAGTAGATGTCATTAGACCAATTTCATAGACAAAACCAGAAAACAAAAAAGCTGCAACAACTTCAACAATAAAACTTTGAACTTTAATTACTCGCAATTTCTGTTTTGACACATAACCACTTCCCCTCTCCCAAGCCTTTCAACAAAATTAGTTATTTTGAAAGAGCATTATTTTACCTTCCGGACCCATTATTGAAATAGTTTTCGCCTAGGAACTCCAATATTTTATTCGGGCCTTGCATGCGGGGAGGAGGGTGGGCTTTTCTGCAGGGTTCCTAATAATGCACTCCCCTCCCCCCTTTTTATAGTTTGAATATGCAGTTCAAATACACCCTCCGTTTCCCTGGTATTTTATTCTCGGTAGTTAATCATCACAGAGGCTCAAACTTTGAAAGCTGACACGTGTTTCTGGTTTCAAGGAACCCTTTTTTCATTGCAAAGGAGCATAAGGTCCTGAATGCGACGCCACCTGATAAAAACAACTGCGTGGTACAAAAGACAGTTTAAATAATGAAAATTGGATGTTAACAAAACAAAGCAAAACAAGTGGAGAAAAAATATATTACATAATACCATTAAAAAAACTTCAAGCAATAAATTTGTATAGAAAAAGGAGTTCCTTGAAACCTCGAAACACCTGTCTGAAATCAATTTGCAGATTTGTGCTTCATCTATGTTGTTTACTACTGCTACTTTATAATACAGAAGTAGTTTTTCATTTCGTATGCAAATTGAATTTTACTCACTTATATCCAACAGAGAACGTATGTGATTTGACTGTGCTGAACATTTTTCAAAATATGAGGGGACTTCATAACCAACTCCTTTCTTGTGTGTTTTGAAATTTCTTATTATGGAAGGCTTTAAAACACTTATTGCTTTAAAATTTAAAGCAATAAGTGTTTTTTTAAACCCTAAATAAATTAATCGCTGAAAACACTGATTTAAATTCTTATTCAAGAAGTATTTTAAATGTAAAATATTTTTATAGGTATGGCTCATCTGGAATGAAAAATGACGTTATGCAAAACAAAGCCCAATATGTGCTGGAACAAAAGAAAAAGTATCAAAGGCAACTGAGACTGTTAAATAGAAGCGTTATATTTCGAGAAGCAGCCGGAAGTAAGTCAGTTACAAATGCTTAGCAAATTCATAATATTTTAGAAAAGTATTACCTTTTTATTAAAAATGGGAATTCCAGTTCTAGATCATTACGGTTCTGGTGCCAGCTACATTAAAAAACGTCACTTATCACTGTTAATAAATCTGCCTTTTTAACTTTATCATGCTAAGTACAGTTAGTTTCGTTTGTTTTCGGAAAACCAATGTCAATCAATTTCATAAACAATCATTTATTTTATTTTGAATTTTATCGGGAGCATGCAAAATAGAAATAAATAAAAATAAACACAATATTTTTCTTTTATCTTAATTATTTTTATGCATTTTTTAAGCTCCTTCATCAAATCTCCGTCAACGGTCGTCAGTGTCATTGCACTAAGCATGGGGCACCCCGCCCATCTCCCCCCCCCCCAAGTTCAATGGCGCAAATTCCCCCCAGAAATTTTCCCAACCCTCTTGTGCTTTTTATTTTTATTTTTACCCCTACTTTTTATTTTATTAACTTTTTTTAAATTAAAACTTATTTTTATTTATTATTAATTTTTCTTAAAGCTCGAATTATGCGCAGAATAGAACCGCTTTTTTTCTTTTCCAGACATTCCAAGCACACACACGCACACAAAAATATAAAAAGAAATAATAATAATAATAAAGTAAAAGAAATAATTTGAATTAAAAAAAAATAATGAATAATTTTTATTAAAAAATCAGTAAGTAATTTAGATTAAAAGATAAATTAATAAATAATTTAAATAAATAAATAAATTAGATTAACACCCCCCCCCCTGCGGGCACCCCTGGTATTAAGTAGTCTCAGAACTTTACCTCAGGACAAGGTTTAGATATGTAGAAACGTCCCTTCAAAAATGAAACAAAACTTAATAACTTAACAAAACAAACAATAAAACTTACAACTTTAACTTACCCTTTCCCCTCTCCTTGTCATATCATGCTAATTTTCATAGACATATTTTAATGAAAAATTATGTGTGATGTCACACTTCATATTAGTCCTTCCCCTTGTCCCAATTTTATGGACCTTTCTCCCCCTCAAAGCATAACACCATTAATTGAAGACCCCTTATATCTTCTGTGCATTATGAATATCTTAGCCCGTGTTTAATAATAACAATATCTTACCATAATATAGCTGGCTTTCCTTTCTCAATATCCCACTCTGCCGACAAGGGCAGCACAATAGGACAATTTAACTACCATTTGAATAACTATAACTATTACTATTAAGATAATACTAAGAACAAATTTTGAAAAAGGTAAAATTAAAGCTAGAAGTTGTCAAAATCAAGTCCTGCATTGATCTTTTATTTATTTTTGAAAGTAAAACGAAAGAAATAAAGTAAAAATAATGAAAATTGTCCCATAGTGCGCCTCTTTCCCTCATACGCCAATATTATTTTTAAAAACATCCCAAATTAACTGGGGAGGGTAATGCCCCCCCCCCCCCAAATGCATACAATATATTGTGAATTAATACTATACAAAGTTGGTTTATCAGGAATCCCATGCTAGGAAAAGTCATGGCGCAGACTGCGCCACTGAATTTTTTAGGGGACTGTTTTCAGGGGCACTTTTCTCTTTTTGTTAAACTCCCGTTCTGGAGTTTTCTGTGATATTTGCTGCGAGCTCCACTGCAGACTGCACTTGGGGATATGGTCACCCCTGGGTTTACTAATAAAGTTCAATGTCATGTAACACATTGAGATATAGTAAATAATAATATTTCTTATAGGACTTCTTCCGAGCCTTTTTTCTCGTCTAATACTAAGTATTAGAAAGTTCTCTTCAGGACTCACTAGATTGGCATTTGCCCACGGCTTACTTCTGTACCTCAGAACCAGACTAACGTAAGTCCATTTTCGTCATTTTTCGGTAGAGGGGAAAAACGATTGTCGAATACATCGTTTTTCCCCTCTACTGAAAAATGACGAAAATGGACTTACGTTAGTCTGGTTCTGAGGTACAGACTTGTCACCAGCAAAGAGGTTTTTTTCCCCCGTTGTTCCAAATTTTTGGCGGCATCTCCGGAAACTGGTGTATGGCCATAAATAAGAAGTGCATATATGTATTGCGCGTGATTGTGTAACATCACTTATGAAGTTTTTATACATCAATATCGGGGAAGGGGGTAGGGGGATTCTTTGAGAAAGCTAAAATTGTATCTGTTTTTTCAATAATAAATTACATGCAATACACCGCCAGCTGGTTCATTTCGATCCATAGACTGCAGTTTCGGGCTTATTATGCCCTCAGAAGCATGGAATACGAAAGTGAATACCAGCGAACGACCGCACCGTTCCCATGTGCGGTCGTTCGCTGGTATTCTAATTTCACATTAGCTACCAGTTTTTTTTTTTTGGCTCTCTTTGCTTTATAAGAGGATTTTTGCCTCCAACTCGTTCACTTTCGTATTCCATGCTGATGAGGGCATAATAAGTCCGAAACTGTAGTCCATGGATCGAAATGAACGAGTTGGCTGTGTATTGCATGTTCCTGCCTTAGCCCTTGCTTAGGGGCGGTTACTCACTGCAGTAACTACATGTTTAGTCTGAAAACTTAATTACTTAATACTATTGGTAAGTATAAAGAAGAAAAAATTTCAAACAAAATTTAAGAATGTAACATACCACTTTGGGATAACGTCTTTTGGTTTCTGCAAACAAATACATAAGCACAAAATCAGCTTATTGCAAACATGTAAGTGAAGGGACGCATAAAAATAAGCTAAAAATATTCCAGCAAGAATTTAATTTAGCCCTCCCCTTAATATTAACTTAAGAAGCTTGAGAAAATACTTAAAAAATAAATTGAAAATGTTGCAATCCAAGAACATTTTCCAACTCATTACTCGTTTAATTCTAAGGCATATTTTTGGAACATTTTAGCACATTCAAGACATTTTTACAGCGAAGAGGTGCATTAGAATAAGTCAAAAATAACCGAGCATAAGCTTAATTCAGTCATTTCCGCAACATCAAGATACATAAGAAAATTCCGGAAAAATAAATTGAACATTTTCGTGATCCACAGGCACATTTTCTCCAATTTATTATTCCTTTGCTTTTTAGAGATAATTTTTAGGGCATTTCAGCATCTTTATTTTCTTTTATACAGGACAGAACTACGATGGAGTTACATCCCCCTTCATTCTTCCAATTACTTGTGATCGTTTAAGGAAACGGAAGTGTTTTGCAGACAAAGAACTTGATGCCTTGTTATCACCATCTTATTACTATCAAAGAATATTTCCTTATTCTGCAGAAGACATTATGCTCCCAAACCTATCAATGTTGCAAATTGATGTGGATAAAAGGCGATCCATTGATCTTTATGAATCAAGAGACATCAATTTCTTCAAGGGATCAGGAAGTATATTTAATCACCTTATTCCTAAATTTACAGAAGCAGCAATTGAAAAATCTACTGAAACAAAAGAGGAAAACTTGCCTTATAAAGAACAAAATACGACTAATAAGCAGAGCTACATATCATTTTCTGTAGAATCTATTATAGGAAAAAAATAAACCCAAATGCATATAAATTTGTTGTGATAGAGAAACTTTTATGCCTTTGTAATGCATTAAGTTTTATTGTACATTGTAAAAATATAAGGATTTTGCAACCAATTGTATGAAAAAATGGATGCTTTCATTATAAAAAAAATAAAATATATATTAACAAAAAGCAGTGGTCCTAAATTATCCGCTTAATTTAACAAAGCAGTTCAGCATAGAACATCAGTAAAAAGAGAAATGCTATAACATTGAGTTGGGCCCTAATTTTTTTTTCTATGTTGTCTGTTCTATGAGAACAAAAGTGAACTTCAGATTAAAAAGAAACAGAATTTTTTTATAAAATTTTCATATTTATAGCTGAGTAGTCATTTTATGCACCGTATTTTTCAATTTGTATAACATTCACAGAAATAGTTGTCAAAATAAAGAATTTCTCTTGCCCTTAATTTTTATCCAGCACAGTAAGATTGCATTAATAAATTACTTCCACAAGAAATTAAGCAATGTAATCGAAGAAGTTCACCTAAGGCAAGCCCCAAATCCTAAATTGGATCCCCGGCTATATTTTGCCAAATACGTATCATGCTGTACTGTCGGAAGATGTTTTGAATATTTTACTTCTTTGTCTACAATCTGTGGTATATTACCACTGCTCAACTTGAGTCAGTCATTTACGAGTAGTACTTGAATTTGTTTTTTCTTTATACGAAATTTTTGAAGAGTGAACATTGAAAAATCATCACTTCCCTTCCAAGCATGTAAGAATTATTATACATTTACGAGTATGTAGTTAGTAGGGGAACAGAATTAACTGATAATGCATTTTGAAAACAATTAACAATTTATAACATAAGAAAGCATCATTATCCAAAGCGTTTGTTGTTTCTAAGACGAACCTCATACACTGCGATGCAAAAGTTTAGACAAAATGCAAATATTTGAATAAAAAGAAAACTGTTCAACGAAATGCTTTTAAATTTCTACTGCAGGTACACAATATGGTCCCAAATACGTGTCTGGAGTTCTTATAACTATAACTGGAATCAAATTTTGGATATTACAAAAGACATTTTTTTACATTGTTGCAAAAGTTTAGACAATAGTCAGATTTTATGCAAATATCCCTTGAAATGTGATTGGTGGAGGAAATGCGGGACTGTATTATTCATTTATAAAGTGCAGAGATTGCTGAATAAATAATCATAATCTCAAAACCTCTTTAGTTCTCGTGTAAAGAAGATGAGAAAGTTTGGAAGCCGAAATTTGAAAATGAACCTACTTTATTAATTTTTTGTCTTTTAAATCGGCTCTAGTATGGTAGTACATTGTTTTTTACTTTGTGGAGAGCAAATTCAGACATGCGTATCGATCAAAAAGTCCAAGAAAAATTATATTTCTTAAGGATGAAGGAATTGAAAAAACGGCTCAGACTGACGATTCGGCCCTTAATCCTGCAAAACTTCAACTTGGGTCAAAAACAGCACGTGACAGCATAAGTAGATGAACAACTGAATCAGAATGCATAAAAAGAAACAAAGAATTGTGCCTGAGCCTTTTCGGACAGAGTTTCCCAAATAAGCCAGATTTTAATGTGAAAAGCAGCATATGTATCATCGTGACTAAAAAATGAATGGTACTTTCTTTGATAAAAATTATTAAAATTGGGATGGCCTAGATGGATTATAATTCTTTTCGCGGGACTTGAGAAATATCCAATGATCATATGCTGTGCTGCTTTTACCAATAAAATCTGGCTTATTTGGGACACTCTGTCAGAAAAGGCTCAAGCACAATTCTTAGTTTTTTTTATGCATTCCGATTCAGTTGTTCATCTATTTATGCTGCCACGAGCTGTTTTTGAACCAAGTTGAAGTTTTGTAGGACTAAGGGGTAAATCGTCAGTCTGAGCCGTTTTTTCAATTCCTTCATCCTGCTTAAGAAATATAATTTTTCTTGGCAGTTTTGATCAATACGTATGCCTAAATTTGCTTTCCACGAAGTAAAAAACAATGTACTACCATACTAGGACCGATTTAAAAGACTAAAAATTAACAAAGTGCGTTCACTTTCAAATTTCGGTTTTTAAACTTTCTCATCTTCTTTACACGAGAACTAAAGAGCTTTTGAGATTTTGATTATTTATTCAGCAATCTCTGCACTTTATAAATGAATAATACAGTCCCGCATTTCCTCCACCAATCACATTTCAAGGGATATTTGCAAAAAATCTGACTATTGTCTAAACTTTTGCAACAATGTAAAAAAATGTCTTTTGTAATATCCAAAATTTGATTCCAGTTATAGTTATAAGAACTCCAGACACGTATTTGGGACCATATTGTGTACCTGCAGTAGAAATTTGAAAGCATTTCGTTGAATAGTTTTCTTTTTATTCACATATTTGCATTTTGTCTAAACTTTTGCATCGCAGTGTATGTGTTCCAAAGTAGGATCCCCTTGTATTAGGTGTTCTTTGCAGTATGCCGGCAACATCTTTTTAAACAAAAATAATTATGAAATGGAATAATGAAATTTATTCCGTATCATTTCAGTAGTAGAGTAATATCTTTTTTCCGTACAATTTTCAAAATTAGTGAAAAGACTACAGCAGGAATAGAAAACAATTGATTGTAATAACTCGAAACACAATATTTTCATTTTCCAGTATTAAGCTCATAAATGTGAATAAACAAATATATACTATAATTGTGTTTTGTTTTATTTCATTGTTGGCCAAATTTTTTCCAGAAAGTGGAGGGGTTTGAATTAGGACCACTTTTTTAAAAACATAATTTTCCCCTACTTTTTACAAAATTCAAAAATACTATTTACAATTTTTTTTTTTTCATGTAACTTATGACTTTAGGATTTTAGCACAACTACATGACGCATAATTTAAGACTGACAAGGCTACTTTATTTGAAATATTAATGAAGTTTCAATAAGTCAACAAATTGGGGGTCCTACTTATACTACAATGTTTATTGTATCATCCAACGCATAAAATGAAAAAAGCCTAAGGTAAAATGATGTATTTATATGAAGTACCAGTTACAGTAAATTAAAAATTTATGTAATGTTTTTGATAAGGTTTATTTAGTTTTCAGCTTTTTTGAAGCATCTTCTTGAACTGCATGAGTAAAAATAACCTTTATTGTACTCAACATAAATTGATTTGCAAACAACCTCAAATTGAGATTTATTAAGAAAATTTATTTTGAAAGATATAAATACGTCCATTTTTGTAAATATGAGGCAGAAATATATATGAATGTAGGTAAAGAGAATTAGCACAGAAAAACAGTTGCTGGCATGTTTTGTTTATAGTAAGGTGATTATTTCAACTACTTTGTTATAACACTAATTTTCTATACCATGAATTTACACTAAGGATAGAGGATTGTGTGCTGTAATATAATTTGAAAATGATTAAAATCAACCAAATGCTATTATTGGTTGTGAATTGTGTCGTTTCGCTATTTTGATTTTCAGTAATTACATATGTCACATGATTACACTATTTAAAATATTTCACTATATAGTTATTTCTTGTTTTTAAGTATTTCATTAGAATAAATTAAAAACCCTTTAATTGAAGCAAAAATTAGAAAGTAAACACAATTGCGTTATAAAAATTTTGTTTACACTGATAAACATACAATTAGACAATTACTGCAAGACACTACTTTTACCTTCTGAAATCCAAATCAGAATTACTGACCTTTTGTATTGGTAATCAAATATAAGAGCTTACTTCAACAAAAAGTCATCTGCGTTATATAGAAATTTGGAAATTTGTACCAACAAAATTTATTTCACATTTACATACTTTAGCCGTCTGAGGCTGTTGTAGATTTGGTTCAAAATATGCTTCGAAACAAATATTTTTTTGTTATGAATGCAGAATAAATCTAAATACTGATGAATATTAATTGATAGCACTTAAAACACTTAAACTTTGTAGGGTTCTCAAGAACTAATCCAAAAATTAAAGACTTGGCAAAAAAGATACAAACTCATAAACCATATTAAGTATAGACTATTTAGTTTTTAGAATAGAATGTTTAATGTTATTTGTTTCTTTTTTAAGCATAAGCCAACGGACAGAACTTATAAAAGTGTTTAATAACAATAACTCTTAAGTTCAGACTTCTTTCATTTATATTATCATTTAGATTTCAATTGCTCAGATTTACGAGAAAAAGTGTTTCATTTGAGTAAGAATTACATAGTCAGTCAACCTAAAATATATTTTTAACTTTTTAAAAATGTTCAGTTTGTTGGAAAAATACAATGTACACTGAGCTTTTTCTCTCCAGATAGTGGCACTCTCCCTAAAAAGGTTGGCCACCCCTGCTTTTGACACTAGTTGCTAAATCTACAAGATAAACTAGAAACAACTTTTCACACGTAATTTTGGTACAAAAGAAGCTATCTCATTCCTCCAGACAATCACCTTATCTTTCTAATATCAAAAACAAGACTTTTTAGTTGCTTAAATTTAACCATTTTCTCCACTTTCCTCATCACTCCAACTAAACTTGTGACTTGGATGAAATCAATGTGATAACTATACAATATTAATCAAAGTAGCCTGTCTGTATTGAGTCATGTTAAGGGACAAAAAAGTTGGTCTTCGTCTGTTATACACATTCTTGTACTTTTAAAATTAGATAATATCAAGATTATGTTGTTTATAAATGTCGCTTCTTTGATAGTAACTAAATAGAAGACAAACAATACACTTACTGCACCATTTCGCAGTTAGATAATTTGAAATTTATGACTTAAATGAATAAAACATCTCATCATGAACTGCAAACTGGTTACTATTTTATTTGCACACACAATGCCCCTATACTTCAATGCAACAAAGAAGAATGTTTTGTAGCACATTAAAAGACTGATGGGAAAGGTCTTAATACATAATTCTTTCATACTTGAGTTCATTTCAGGAGCTCCACATGTGATGGCTAATAAGAAGGCCCTTTTTATCACATTAAATTTTTTTTTTAAAGATTAAAGTAACCTTTTTGGAAAGATTTCACTGTAATTTATTGCGGAAATGTTTTAAACTAATAAAAATAATACTAGTGCATAATATCTTGAAATTCAGATTTTTCTTGTCTAATTTGGTGTATAGCTAATTAAAGAATTCTCCTTTGAACTATCAACTTATGATGTACAACTGAATGCTGCAATTGAATGGACTGCCCAAAATCTATTTATAATTTTTGATAGGTAAAACAAAACTATCAGTTCATTATTTTTTGAAAATTACAAAATCATTAAATATTCAAGAGATTTATGTGAACTTTTCCATTAATATTGCAAGTCAAAAAATACTTGAGTTGACAGGTTAATTACATTTTATTTAAATCTAGACTTTATGAGTACAAAGTAAAACATTTCAGATAAAAATTAAATTTGGCAAAAATTATATTGCAAAATATAATCAGTTTTAAATAAAAAATTAGGAACTACAAAAATCAATGTTTTAGTACATGTGACATGCTTCAAATGAAAACTATCACTCTAAAATAGATATCACAGTTTTTGGATGTATTATCTTTGCATGATAAGTCACTTTTTATACATATAATTTATTTAGACAACTAAATTTAGAAATTCATGGAAGTTCTTTGATAGTAATGTAAAAAAATAATTAATGGAAGTTTCAGGCAATGTAATATACTTATGTAAAAATGTAAACAAGAAATTCAACTTGTAGAAAGTTACACAGAAGTCATACCTTGGTAATACAAAATTGTACATAAATAAAATCTTCATTAGATTTTAATTTAAATCTTTATCAAACATAAACAAAGACATAAAAAAATATGAATAAAAATATTGATGTAACAAAAACTTTTACACATTTTAACACTTAAAATTTAATACTGCAGAAAAAAATCCATTACCTTAACATACCAATAACAAGAGAACATTTATTGCTGCGTTATTTTACTAATTAATCATTTAAGCAAGCTATTGCTTAAAGTCCTTTATTATAGTACAAAACTTTTTCTGGAGACTTAGCTTTTGAAACTAATTCTTGTATTTCTGGTTCTAAAGCATCAACGGATATGGAGCTAAAGAGGAGAAAAAAACATAAATTAGAAGAAAAATTGCCCAAATGAGTCAAGGAGCAATTTCTCAAAAGGGAACACATTCAATTTTTAGAAAAACTTGTTTTCGGCATTTTCTACATCTTTCAGTTGGCCTCAATCACAAACCTCCTAGTTTCTAGAAGTCTCAACGTCACAAATTCGTAATTATTTAAGAGCTTAGTTAGGAGCTCCAATTAAAAGGTAACAAATCCATCCGTAACATTCTTAAAAGAATCAATTCCATGACAATCTGTTGAAAGAAAAAATCTTTTTTCAGAAAGGTATGTATCCTCTGGCACAATGGCCTAAAGGCACAAAATCTCTGAATCGTAACTTTGGTTTTGGATACAGAAAGTGACAAAAACATCTGCTAAGTGACAGGTGATCTTTTGTATGAATGATATTCATGAAAATGTTTCCAGAAACATTTTCATGAATATCATTCATAAAAATAATAAACAAAAGGGGACTTAATGCTGATCCTTCATGAACCCCACTTAAAACCTCACACCATTTAGGATGGTTACACCTTACAACTACTCTTTGTTTTCTTCCTGTCGGCCAATTTCTAACCCAAACTAAAATTTTACCTCCTATTCCTATATCAGCTAATTTACTGAGTAGTGCAACATGCTGAACCTTATCGAAAGCTTTTTGAAAATCAATGTAAAAAACATGTACACACTTTTTGTTATCTAAAGCCATGGTAACCTTGTCCTAGAAATACAATAAATTAGTAGCACACGATTTACCTTTCTTGAAAACCATAGTGAAAACTAGTCAACAAACTATTATTTTATAAGAAATTCATATTCTTAATTTTGATCAATGTTTCTAAAATTCTACAAGCTGCTGAAGTCAGACTCACAGGTCGATAATTTAATGCATTACATCCAGACCTTTTCTTGAAGAGCGGCATTATGTTAGCCAGTTTTCAGCCGTCTAGCATTGTCCCTGAGTTATACAAAGCCACTGAAAATATTTACAATAATATGTACTTATTCCTCTGCACATTCAACAAGAATTTTTGGATAAATATTATCTGGTTCCGGAGCGTTAGTTACTTTAATTTTTTTCAAATTAAGTAAAGCGTCCTCCCTGGAAAATACAAAATCCTCAAGCTGCATAGTAGCTTGAGTCTTACTTGTGTCAACTGTTGAGATACAATTATTTTTAAAAACACTGCGAAAAAAGTCATTTAGAACATTAGCAATATCCCAATCATTCTGAATTAAATTTCCCTGCTCATCAACCAGTGGTTCAATTTGACTATTTGGAACTTTCCCCGAACTAGAGTAAGCAAAAAACCCCTTTGGATTCCTGTTAATGTTATCTACAAGCCTTTGCTCCACTTTTCTTTTCTAAATCTATACCAAATACTTAAAATTATGCGTTATTTTACAATGCTTGAATGTACATCTGCAGAGTCCGACCAGTTTCTTCAAAACGATTAAATTCAGCTTGTTTATAATTTAAAGTTTCATTTAATGTCCTGTAGAATCACAAGAGCCAAATTTTATTATTAGTACCTCTTCTCCCAAAAGCAACATAATCCCTAACTGTTTTTGCCAGTTTTTCATGTCCACTGCAGATTTACATCGCTGTTGTAAAATCTTGATGAAAAAACCTCTATTAAACTCACTGTGCCAAAGTCGGACAATGTCAGTATTTCTAAAATTAGGCACAAACCTGAAATTTTTATCTTTATACATCTCAAACTTTTCCCTAGCCTTATACTGTTGTGATCACTATCTCCAATTTGCTCTCCTACACATATTGCCTGAGCAGAACCTTCACCGTCACATAAAACTAGATCCAAAATACACTGCTCAAAACAATTAAAGGATATTGTAAGTTTCCTATAAAAAATAGGTTTAAACATTTTTTAACTTTTTTTTTTTTTGCATAAAAGGGAAGAAGAGTTACAAATGTAAATTTTGCTCATTTCCAAACTTCATAGTATACAAATTTTGAGTTTGACGTCGAAAACGACTCTTTAGCTGTAGCGAATGAAATTTCACTCTCACTTTATTATAAGATAAGGCAGAAAAGAATGATCGACGTTCTGTAAGAGCATTGTTTCGATGTGTGCCATGTCTCAACGAAGACATTTGACCAATTCAACAGCTTCTAGAATTGTTGGCAGACTAGAGGGAGACCAAACACAAGCCAAGGTAGCGGAAGCCATTGGAGTATCTCTAAGTGTAGTTTCCAGGGTCTGTAACCATTTTCTAGAGACTGGAAGTGCTGCCCATAGATCAGGGCAAGGACGTAGACCGGCTACAACGCCCAATAAAGACCGCTATTTAGCTTTATCGACTCGGAGGCACCGAAATATGAGTGCCACTCAACTGCAATGACAACTTTGCTCGGCTGCTGACACCCGTGTTTCGACACAAACTGTTTGAAATCGACTCCACGTCGTTGGCATGTATGCCAGTGAACCAATGGTATGTGTCAGATTAAGTGCAAGTCGCCGTCGACGCCCGTAGAGAGTGAGCAATGGAGAACGTTAGTTGAGGAAGAAATGAGTGGTGCAATTTACTGTTCTCTGATGAGACCCGTTTTTCCCTTCATCCTGATAATAGGCAGGTTTTCATCTGGAGGAAACGTGGTACAAGAAATAATCCAGTATTTGTGCGCAAAAGTGTCAGATTTGGTGGTGGAGGTGTGATGGTATACGCCAGCATTTCCATTGATGGTCTACCGACCTCCATATCTTCCGGAATGGAACTCTGACTGGTCATCGATGTAGGGATGAGATCCTCAAACCTATCGTCCTTCCTTACGCTGCAGCAATTGGAGATGACTTCAATTAAATGGACAACAATTGGAGGGCACATCGTGCTTACTCGGTGAATGATTTTCTTTTTGAAGAAGAGATCATATGTATGGAATGGCCAGCGTGTTCTCTGGATATGAACTCAATAGAGCATGTTTGGGACATCCTAGGAAGACAAGTGGCTGTACGTCTATCACCTCCAGAAACTTTCCAGGCACTCGAAAGAGCTCTTCAGGAGGAGTGGGGCAGAATGCCCCAGCCCCTCAATACCCTCATTGAGTCCATGCCTCAGAGGTGTTTAATATTGCTTCCTCAGATACTAGCTGTCCAGGGAAACCATACCCTCTACTAAAAGTGGTTTTTTTCAAAGGAAACCCTTTTTTTTTATTTGCTTTTCTAATTTTCAGAAAATGCATTTTTTCCCTTTTGTACCTAAAAGCTAAATTTCATTCATTAAAAAGCATTTTTTCTGCCAAACAAATGTAATTTTTATCTCTTATAGCTTACTACGTGTAGTCGATCATGTATCAATCAACCAAAATGGTCTTTAGGTGCAAAATCAAACCAAAATCTCAATATCCTTTACTTGTTTTGAGCAGTGTAGCATCCTGCTGTGTTCCCTGAATACAATTTGATCTAAGAACCAGTCGCCAATTACTTTCAAAAATTCCTCTTCTCTACTATTAAGAAAATATTCCAATCAATGCCCAGAAAATGGAAATCCCACATTATGATTACCAGTCCCTTACTGAATGTGTCACTAATAACATGATACACCTGTTCATCCTGACCCTGGCTTAAATTTAGTGGCCTATAAATGTTTCCCAAACATAATGTTTTGCCTTTGCTGCTCATCAATTCTAGCCAAACCATATCGATAGCATTAGGTTTGTCATTTATTGCCCATTCATTACAAGTTAAAGTATCCCTAACATAAAATAAAACCTCACCACTGCTTTTAATTGCTCTATCATGTCTAAACAAATTATACAGAGCAATACATAGTAAATCATCATCATTTTTGGTAACTTATGTCTCGGTAACTCCAATAACACCCAACTTCTCATCTGTAATTATGCTTTTCAATTCTTTCATCTTGTTCTTAATACTGCGAGCACTGGTATAAAAAATCTTTAGCATGCCCAAATTGCTTTTATTTAACCTTTGTGATTTCTTGAATCAAAATTGTTAAAATGACTACTCTTCTTAGCGCTCCATAAACCGTGCCCCCCATTTAAACTTAGTTTTTTGACTCAGAAGCCTCTAAAGCCAAACCACTAACCATCATGAACCCTGTAGAACTCAGATGCAGGCTATCTCTACCAATCCAATTAGTTGTAATCGGACGCAAAAAGTAAAGGTAATATTTACTTTTTGCATAAGATTTGCATTTTTGTCTGAAGAAAAGGTAATATTTATTACCTTTCAACTTCATCCTATTCTACTACAGCCTACAATTTATCAAAAAATACTATAATGAACGCATACACCATAAAATCTAAGAAAAATTCTTACTTCCTAATCCCAAAATATGGAGTCAACAAGTTTATAATTATCAAAACTTCAAACGTACTATTATGCTTATAGATATTTGATCCGCCAAATTTTAAGTTCAAGTACAGTGATGTATTTGAATTTTGGTGAAACTGGAATATAAGTATTCAAGTTTTTATTCCAAGGATACATCAGTCCTTTTTTAAACAAACCAGCACATATCCAAACTTAAAATGGCGAAATCTCCTTTATTTTTTATATGAAAATTTATTACTGTGGGCCGTAATCTATTATGCCCTTAAGCTTACAACATATCCAAAGAATACGATAAAAATATTTTGCTGTTAGCCAAATTAGTGTTTTTCCCCACCTCAACATTTTCAGAAAATGAATATGTTCCCTTTTGATCTATTCGTCCTCAGTTCCCTTAGTAAAAATATGATTATAAACGAACTTTAAAAAAGCATTACCTCTGTTGGGGAAAAAGAGCACAGCAAAGAGGTGTAGCAAATACCAAACTGTAAGAGAAAAAAACACAACTGCATGATTCAAAGTATATAAAAAAGACAGTAAAAGAAACCCCTTCAAAACTTAAATGCCAAGAAAATTCCCTATTCTGCAGTGCTAAGCACAAAAATGGTATCTGCAGTCGAGCTCAAACTAAGACATTTCTTTGTTAAAGTTTTGCGCCTCCCTGTGCTTGGTTCAAATGCTACTTTTTCAGATTTTTTTTTTAAATTTCCCATGCTCAAATGACCATAAAACATTTTATTTAGGTAAAAGATGTTACAAAGAATGACTTGGTGACAATAACTTTTTTTTTAATGCAGATACGACTTGTGGGCTTAACACAGCAGTATTGGTGAAGAAGAAGCATTCACATAATAAATCATTGTAGATAAAAACCTATGTTCAGGAAAAATGTAGAGGGGGTATTCTTGAAAGATGCTATTTTGAGAATCTGTTATATGGTATCCAGGAATAGTGATTACAAAATTCATATCGACAAACATACTCATTACTGGATGCCCAAAACTAGTCATTTTCCCTACATAACTTTGTGAATGAGTGAATTATTAAAAGTATTTGACTTTTGGAATGTTCACCACTAAAATCTGAGCCTAAACACGACTGCATGCTAGGCTATCTTCTCAAAAACAGTTGTCTACCAACACCAATGGATTTAGAAAATTCCCCAAAAAACATTTTGCCAAGAATAATTAATTTCTATAAAACTTTAACTAAGAGAGGTATTTATATCAAATTGCATTTCATTTTATTTTCATTTATTTGCATATTTGTTTTTTGTTTTGCTTATTTAAAAAAAATTGTTGAAGGCTCACCTGTAGTTAAGCAGATAACAGATATAAAGCATGACAAATTAAAGTATTGACGATTGAATAACTGAGAACAAGACCTTATTACATCTTTCATGATTGATATATGATACAGTTGAAATCACTAGCTTCAAATGTGTGATTATGTTCTCATTCCCTGTTTCTGTAAAAAGAGAGATATGGAATTCTCGTCTCAAATGAAACCCAGGTTTTCCTTCCACAAAAAAAAAAAAAAAAATCACTACAGTTGAATTTTACAGTGGATAATCATTTGCAATCTACATATCTGTAGGCATATATTAATCATAAGTAGTAATCAGGCACACTGCGCATTCAGACTCTGAATATCTGACTTAACACATCCATATCTACAATGACCAGTTTAGATTCAAATTAATTTTGCTACTCATGCTCAAAGGAATAAAGTTATTATATACAAATACTAAAATAAGATTCACTTACTTCTAAAATGCAAAAGAATAAATTTAAATGCATTGAAACACTTAAACAAAGTATAATCTTCTGGAGGTAAAAGGAATGACAGAATAAGTACTAATACTTACAATAATCCACAAAGGCCCACCTGAAGAGGAGCATTTATCCAAGGGTATTTCTAAAAAAATAATTTTGTTTAATTAGTACAAGATAACAAAATTAAGTTAGAAATTAAATCTTATGTATTGATTTTCTGCTCAACCCATTGTGACAAGTGTCAGTAATTACATAACAGCAATTACTTATCAGTTATTAATTTAAGTGTTCAATATTACACTAACAGTTTAGCTTCCTTTTGAATTCAACCATTTCAGTGAAATGCAACATGTGTAGTGTTATACGGTAAACCTGTTCTTGCAATATTATGTGATAATTAGTTATCGGGCTCAAACAGGGTTGGTACTACTGATAACGTTGTGCAGGGCCCATTAATGAGGAGGGGGTGGGGGTTGGAGCCATTTTCCCAGAAAAATAAGAAAATAATAAAAAAAATATGGGTAAGAAACATTGATAAGGTTTCTGTTAGCACCATCACAGATTAAGGTTAATAAACACACACTGAAGCATGCTTGAACAAGCATGAATGACCATAGGTTTAGCAATCTGTAGGATATTTTGCCCTAGCAGGAGTTAGCTGGTTGAGAAGAATTGCATACCCAGGCTCATGCAAGCAAAATGTACGAGCATGTTTATCAGCCATGTTGGGAACTTGAGGACTATAATTTTGGGGGACTGGGTTGGAAGTTCGAGTAATAACAGAAAATAAATATGTCTCATGAATTCACCCAGAAATATGACTAATCTGTAGCATGAAAGAATTCTCAGAGCTCTTCATGCCAAGGTGACAGCGTGCTTGAAGTGTGCAGCACAGAAGGAAATAGTGTGTGCTTGTGCATGAGGGTATATCACCTTTACTAAATGAGATAAATAATTTGCCCACTAAACATTTGTTTATTTGAAAAATTAAGGACTGCCCTGCAGAAAAAGGAAGTCAAAGAAAAGAAATCTGCAATAGGACGAAATACAATATTGAGAGAGAAATAATAAATTTAATACATAAATATTTCCACATTAATCAATTTAATTGGATATCAAGTAAAATTACTTAAAACCATTCAAATTACTCTACTCAATTTATGAAGTTCCCATAACTATTGCAATAAGCACCTGTTGGCTAATTTATCAAAGAGAATATAGCTGTTTTCCAAAAATGATCAAGAGGTAGAAAAAAAAATTAGGCTAACAGCAAAAGAGTTACACCATACTTTCTGGGTACAGAACTGAGCACAAAGGCATAACAGATCATATCCCAGAGCAAGAAGTTGCAATAAAAAAATCGAGGAGATATTGTTATTTTAATTTGAATATTTGCTCTTTTGAACAAAATCATGAATATTGATAGCTTAAATTTTATAAAAGCACTAATATATCACACCCTCATATAATTATATCGAAGTACTTGAACCTAAAACTAGTGGAATTTGAAGTTTATAGACAGGTACTCTTTCTAAAAAAAAAAGATCAACAGATTAAATCAGGATATTTTCCCTTCCGTTCAAAAAGCCAAACTTTAACAATTAATAAACGAGGATTTGTTTCGTTTAGACTTCGGGGATTAGGGTTTCTGTTGAGGCCATTAAAAAGATACAAATATTGCCAAAAAAACTAGTTTTTCTATAAAGTGGATATGTTCCCGTCTGATAGATTACTCTACATTTAGCTTGTGTGGAAACCAACAAAAAACATAGCAGTACTCAGCTACGGTACAAGAGAGACTTTACCTACGTGGACTGTATTGGTTCTCTTTCACACAGTTAGTGTTCTTATTATTTTACTTATTTCTTTATTGACTCTTAAATTTATCTCAAGTTGTTTAGTTAATACTTTAGTTTTACAACTTGAAATGTTCATTATCATACCTCATCGCTTTTGTTGGATATATTTTTCATCCATAGGCTCACATTTTTTGCATTGAAAAAGGGTTCTTGTAGCCCCAAAACAAACTTCTGCTATATATTGTACATTTGGGTTTTTCTAATGTTGTTGTTTGTACTTTCAATGCACAGAACGTTTTAGTTGAATCAGTGAACAAAATTATCAGGCAGCCTGATATTTTTAGCACAATTCAAAAATTAATTTAATAATACAGCAAGCTACATTGTAAAATATGAGTACAAGTAATTCTCACTTATTATATCATATCACTTATTATATTACTTAACCCTCGTGGGTCCCTCCCATTTCAGTTACACTCAAGACCCTTGGGGTCATAAACGACCCCAATGCTTCCTTTAATTATTTTATTATGATTATTGAATGTTACATGCATTATTTAAGTTCACACACTTTTTAATGCTAAAAAAATAAAAAGACACAATCAAAGTAAAATTTAGTTTTTGCATTAAAATTAAAATTTTAGAGCAAAACTTACAATAACTGTAGATTTATTTACAACTGTTACAGACCTGAAAAAACATGATTTTTTGCAAGTGAATTTCAAACACTTATGACATTTTTAGATGCATTTTCTGTCCAGTTCTCTTGGACAAAAGCTGCAATGTCCTCTTTTTTTAGCATTCTGGGGAAGTGACCCCAAGGGTCTTATGTGCAAAAAATGCAATTCAGGAAAAATAAAACACAATAATAGCATTGTTTTGTATAGAAAACTAGAAGAATAAAAGCCACAATATGCCATTAAAAACAAATGGTTGGTTAACAAGATATATTAAACAGAAATTGCAATGGGGTCACATATGACCCCAAGGAGCCCACGAGGGTTAAGTCAAATGATCATAAAAGTACATAAGTGATGACGAAAGTACACACAAAGAAATGAAACCTTTGTACCTTTAAAACTCCTTTTCGCTCCAAATTATTCATAATAACAGGAGGAATCACTAAAAGACAGAAAGTTTTATTAGTTTATGAGAAAGTTAAGATATAAAGACAAGTCATTTTTTGACACATAGGGATTAAATGAATAGAGACCAAAATGATAAAAATATAAAAAGTAAATTACAACAGTAATTTATAGATTGAAGATTTTTCAAGGAATAAACACAGTGAAACTGGTGAAAGTTGACCACTTATGGCACAGTATTATAGGGCTAAACCTGGACAAGTGGTCAACGTATAGAGGTTGATATGTATGATACAAGACAATAACTCATACCTGACAAAAGCAGAAAATTTAGACAAATGGCTTACAAGAAAAGTCAACTTTGCAGGTTTTATTGTACCAGAAAGTTGCATGAGCCAATTGTGGCACTAGAACAATTATTCCTTTTTTTCTAGTACAAAGCAGATTTGCTTTACATTTTATTTATGCATATGAGGCTTTATACAGTTGCTAAATTTTTAGATTTACTTTAATTTAACTTAGTAATAACAACTATCATAAAATTTACCATGCAAAAAGCATGCTGTACATAAATAACTGAGCATACAATGAGACTTAATAAGTTATCACAGAAGTTTTATTCAGTTTAGGCAGAAAGTAAAATAACTTGTAGTTTGTCTTACACATTCCAGGCATTGCCATTCCTATTCGGGAGAAAACAACCTGAGTGATTGCCCATTTAGCAGCTGTTTTAGAGTTTCCAACTTTATTTCCATTTTTGTCTACTACAGGAATACCTTCTTGCAGCTCTCTAAAAAAAATAAATTAAAAAAAACTTAAAAAACATACAAAATGGGAGAAATAACTGAAAACATTGTGTGAAATAGTATTTAGAAACAGGTAGGTACGACAAAGGTCAAAAAACTGATAATTAGAAAACTTTTGTAAAACTCAATTTAACCGCTTTTATTGGTAAGCATGATATGGCACAATCTTACCCCATGCGGGCACTAAGTCTGCATTTGACATTATATATGTATACGAAGAAAGGGTGAAACCTCTTTTCATGGCTACCTCTGATGAGCAAAAACCTACAAAATTCTGCTTGAATTTTTAGGTCTAGACAGATTATGATAGGAATGATATCCATTGAAATCTCTAAAAAATAGTCTAGTGAACAACCGCAAATGTTCAAAATATAACGTTAGATATTATATCAATATCATAGAATCTACCTTTACACAAGACATGACTGCTTAACAAAATTGGTCAAACTGAGGTTGATGTTCAACTTGGCAACATGGAAAGAAACAAGTTTGTTTATATATGCAGGCCCTGAATTCAACAAGGGCAAGTGGGATATATGCCCACGATTCCCCAAAATCCTGCAAAAAAAGCAGTTTTTTTTACTGAGTTAATTTACCATTTGACAGTTTGGAATGAATTTGTTTCTAACATGAATATGTCTGCCTCATCTCATGTTAGTATTTATCAATAAAAAAGTTCAATTTTTTTTCTTTTCACTTTTATTAACAGTTAGAGAGTATTTTGTCTATTCATTTCAGTGACTACATTTGTGCATTTTGTGCCTTGTTTTATTATTCTTATCACAAAATATTAAGGTTAAAATAGAACACAATCAAAATTTTTGTTTAAAAAGCAGGTTTTTGGAAGCAGGCTGTTTAGTAGGGTGGGCCAAAAATTACTTCTTTTTAAAGTTCGATAATGGGTATTGCGGAAAAGGTGCCATTGGGGAATCAAAGAACACATAAAAAATTTGAAATTTTTTGGTTAATTTCTTGATCTGCCACAATTCCTTTGAGGTTTGGAAAAAATGCAATTTTTTGAGAGTTTTAGCAAACTGTTAAAATATTTTTATTTTTTTAGTTTTGATAATTGGCAAGGCAGAAGAAGTGCCATTGGGGGCATAAAATTCACTCAAAAAATTTGAGATCTGTGGTATAATTTCATCCTCTTGCATAAATGCGCAGAAGTTTTGGCGATTTCCTGTTTTTCTCCACTGAGGTTTACTGATATTGGTTGATAACCCAATCAAATAGATTGTAGCAATGATTATCTTTAAATTTTAATTTCTGAACCTTAAACTCTCTAATTAGTTCGTTCTTCCTCTTCTTCATATTTTTTATATATTTTTTGAATTACTGCAATTTTTTCCAATCAATTTTCATAACAATGTTTTGATATCTTGGTTTTCTTCAGTTACCATTCCTGAGGTTGCATTGTTGGGAATTCTCAGGATGGCCTTATTATTTATCTAAAATCTAAATCCCTTTGCACTGTTGATCGTTTCATTAGGCGAATCATATGGGGGAACCATATTACAAGCAGTGCAAGATATCTTAAGGCTTCTATAGGTTTTAAGGCAATGGAGTGCAAGCAAAGAGTTATGTAGGCATTTGTGAGCAACCTAGACTATGTAATAGGCTCTTTTTTGCTGTATTGAAGCTCAGAAGAGCACAGTCTAGTTGAAACAGATGCACAACTATCCAGTACGTATTTTTGGATCCATGCTCCCTTTTTCAATATTTTACTTTCTTTTGCCAACATTAAGTGGCAGGAGTAGCCTAGAATGGTAGCAGAAGTTGGTCTTTGCATCCCATCAGCTTAGATGCAGTAATTTATCTTATTATCAGGTGGCAGATTGGGAGCTCAATCCTATGAAAAACGCCCATTTAATCTTGCAGTCTAATTTATATTTCAACACCTAGCAATGACATTTATTTTTTCACTGTTCTAACTTTCCCTCGACTGCTATTAGTTAAGGAATAACAACTCTGTTCTTATTTTGAAATATTTACAAGTGATTAGGAGAGAGCTCTTCCTTTTTCTGGATGTCTTTTAAAGTAAGCCAAACAGAGAGCTACAATAATTTTTTAGTAGCGTATTTCAAATTTTAAAATTTATAAGCAATAAATAGTTAATTTATTAGCATTAAACACCTAAAAATGTATCATATGTGACAAACAATGCAACTTTTTAAGATAAATACAGGGAAAACAGCATTTTAACGTTTCAACAAAATCTATTAAAAAGGTGGGAAAAAACAGGAAACTGGCAAAACTTCTACGCATTTGTGGAAGAGGAAGAATATATACCACAGACCTCAAACTTTGAGCAAATTTTATGCCCCCAATGGCATCTTTTTCACTTTACCAATTATCGAAACTAAAAAAATAAATTTTTTAATAACCTGCTGAAAATCTCAAAAAATTGCATTTTTTCCAAACTTCAACACAATTGCAGCAAATCAAGAAATTAAAAAAAAAATTTCAAAATTTTTATGTGGACTTTGCTCCTCCAATGGCACTTTATCCGCAATACCCATAATCGAAATTAAAAAATAAGTCTTTTTTGGCCCACCCTACTGTTTAGGATTACATGAAAAATTTCGTGTTTAACTAAGCATAAAAAGGTACACAGAAGGGTTTTAATAAGCTATGGAATGACCTAAGCCAGCATGTTACTACCTTTAGTATGAACCTCGAGTTTCAGTAAAATACAACTAATTTTTATGCATAAAACTTGAAAATACTTTTAAAATTTCTATACAAAATGTTATGGTGTGTGTATGTGTGATGAGGGAATGGGCAATATTAAAATGCATGATGTCATGAAGACCCCTAACCTTTGCTTTGCATAGGGCTCTCTCAAAGACAAAATTAGGGCTGTATGTACACATACAGTGGAATAATGTTACAACACAATTTACTTTATGTAAAAGGGATATTATGCAAATTTTTCAAGTACCAATATTTTTCAAACAATTGGTTATGTAATGTATGTAGTTTTCCAAGACCACTTATTTCAGGGAGAGTTTTTCCAACAATACTAAATGCTTTATATATTACAAAACACTTAAAAATTAATTTTTTAACTTTTGAGTTTTGAATTCTTTTGATAAAATTAGTTAATGAGCTTCTTTACAAAAAAAGATCATTAATTAAATTTAAATAATAAATAAAACTAAACATCTCTTGTGAAAAGTTCAACTGAGTTACTTCATTAACTTTTTGAATGTTATTTCAAAAAATATAATCTGCTATGTAATTTGAATTCATTTTCATAATAAAAAGAAAATGAATGTGAGTCTTAAAAAAGATATCAGTAATAGTGAGTTTATAGCATATATATATATATATATCCATGGTCGAACCAAAAAAAATATAGTAAATTTACTTAGAAATGTAGGGGAATGTGGGGCAAAGTGAAATACTTAAGATAACCTACCTGTTTTAAAATGAACAAATTGGAAATTTGTTCTGAAAATTGTTATAAATCAAGATAGAATAATGTATTTTTCAATACAACTTGCATTGAAACATTTTTCATTTTTAGCACTTATTTTGTACCTTCAAAACAAAGTTGAAATTCTTCATCTCAAAAAACCATGAGGCCAAATGAAAAATAAAATATTTTTGTAACAAAATATTTTCTATTTTATAATGAAAATATTTTTATCAAATGAATATGTAAATAAAGGATATTAGTTAATTAATCTATGAGAAAAAATAAATGAAATAAAATAATGAATAAGAAAATAAGTGAATGAATGAATAAATAAGTTAATTAGTAAGTAAATGAATGTAATTAAATCAATAAATAAATAGGTAAGTGATTTGATAAATAAATGAATATGTAAAGAAAGTGAACTATTTCACTTTAACCAATCCACTTTGTTGAGTGTGCACTTGACATATTGCATTAAACACTTAAAATAAAAACACACTGAACTAAAAAAGTATTGCACTGGACATCAGTACACTGAAATTAATATTTAAAACAGTAATTACAAGAACTTTATCCTTTCATAATGACAAAAAATATTTTGGATAAGTCACAATATATTATACGATTAAACCTATCTATGTCCAATTTTGTGGAACTGAAAAAAAATTCAAGAAACAGAGGTTTTAATAAAAGTTAAAAAAAAAAAAAGCAATTGTCAAAGATTTAATAGATTGTTTTGCATTGATATTGATAAACATTTTATAGTATAAGACGTGATTATACGTCAAAAAGTATCTTTATTATTAGTTGTTCAAAAATGTTGAGATTTTTACTTTTCCTCAATCGTAACAATTGAAACATTAGAAAAGCGTACACAAAGAAAACACAACAAAATAACTTTGCAATGACTTGAAGTTAACCTCAGGAAGCTTTTTCCCTGTTCAACAATGCCCCTCTCTCTCCGATTTCTAATGAACGGAATTCCTATAAAACTTGGTCCTTGTAAATATAGTTTTACCCTGTGCTACATGTCTCACAAGACTTGAAGGACCGTATGACTGCTCATATAAGCAAAAATGCTTTTTGTCTTCACATATTGGTAAAGATAACTGGGGACCAGACATTTTGGCTGGAATTTGAGATATAGAGGTTTTTCGAAAAATTCATTCCAGATAAAGGAAGGGGAAAATATTGAATTTATGCTATAAAGACACGGAAATTGAAAAAAATTGACTTAGAGAAGTTTTTGAGATAAACAGGTTCGAATGAAATATGTGTATAAAATTTTGAAAATGGAGAGTAATATTTTTTACGTTGATCTTGGAAGATATATTTGTTTTACGCCCAGAATGAACTAGATGTTTAGGAACTTAGTTAACATATTGCAAGAACGGTGACAACACAAACAGAAAATGTTTTACTATTTATTTCACTTTGCCCCACATTCCCCTACTTAAATGTTAAACTAATTTATTAACTCAAATTTTGCCAAATGCAACACCCCAAACAAATTCCTAAATTCCTAATATTGCCTACATGTAAACCAGGTGCATAAAAATGACCAATTTGGGGGGGTCTTATATTATTTATAAAATTTTTCTCACACGAAAACACAAATATAACCTAAAATACAATGCCATCTTTCGTGGTAACGGTTCATTCTATTTTTTCATTTCATGTAGAGAGAATATAAAGTTTCAGACTGATAAAAATCATAGTATAACCTTAGAAATATTCCTAAAACCTCTGTTTCATAAAGAAATTATTTAATAATAAGTGACTTTAATTACTAAAAATATATCTGATATATGTTTCAGGTTGCCTAAGAAATAAATTTCAATACAATTATTCTCATACTCTATCAAAAACAACAGTTAAATTTTAACATTTAACATTTTTAATACATATCCGTTTTGCTACAAAATTTGAAACAGCAAACATAGTAAATACAATGCAGCAATTTTTAAAATCTCAACAATTTCAAAAGAAATATTTTATTATAACTATCAATAATTTGGTAGATAACACATAACCAATTTAACAGTAAACATGTGCGACATGATCTTACATATGTACCAAGAGGTAAGAAAAATGTCAAAGCTGGTTAGCAATAAATTTTCCTGGATCTAAATCCAGAGTTTTTTACTTGATTTTATGTTTTCAAACCAATAGCTAATAAGTCCTACAAATTCTAAGTGCAGTGTTTGACCAATTTATAAATTTTCCAGCATCTAAACTCAGGGCTATCAAAGTCATTTAAGTTTTCGAACCTATAGCTTATGAGTCCTACATATTCCCAGTGCTGTGTTTAAGCAATTTATAAATTGCTTACACACAAAATTTTTAATGTAACTTGGAAAATACTATTGTATAATAAAGATTATTTCAGTTGAAATCAGGAAAATTCGAATTGGTAGTTAACAAGTTTACCTCTGTTGTACGGGATAAATGAAATATAAACATGTTCCGCAATTCATTCGGAATATATATTTTATAATTATGCAGCATCATAAAAACATTCTTTGTTTCTTTTTTTTTTTTTTTTTTGATTATTTTATGGAAAAACAAATAAATAAATAAATACATAGTATAAATCTACATTGAAAACTCACTTAAGACGCATCATGGGAATGTTTACACAATTGGCAGCAGCAACAGCACAGAAAGGAACAAAACGACCAATTAATGGTGGAGCACTCTGAAAGAAAATCAAAAGAAATTTTTTTTTTAATCTTTTACATGAAGAATCTATTTTAACACTGAACATAAACTAGATGACACCAGATGTACTCTCACAGTTAATTGATAAAAATGTGCAAATTCTTTAAAAATGTACATCACAAACTTGCTACTGACTTCTTTTAAAATTAAAACCATCTAAAAAGGTTGTATGGCTGTTAGAAGGAAGTGTTTTACAGCAACAGTGAACAGTGGCGTAGCAAGAAATTCTTCAAGGAGGGTGTCCACAAAGCTAAGAAAAGTAAATTCTAAGATATTGAATTGTAAACAGGAACAGTCGGAAGTTTACTTCAGTTTAAATTAGGCACGAGACTAGCATGAAATTGAATAATGAAAAACATCCTTTAAACAAAGAAATTAATTTTAATTTTCATAATAGAAGTTTTATTTTGAGCATTTTAATGCATAAAATTTTAAATGCTGTTTCAGAAATAAAAGTTCATACCTGATAAAGGCTCTGTAGGATCATTTTTCAACAATTTTGTTACCTTCTTCATAAAATGTTTGGTCTTAACACACAACTGAAATTTTTTCTGCATGATTTTTTGTTTTGAAAAACTAAGTCGTGACTTCCATTACAATTTTTAAACTGAGCTACTTTTAGAGAATAAAGTAGTAGAGTTTAAGTCAAAAATAAATAAATAATACAGCACAGGTTATATCTATTAAGCTAGCAGGATAGGGGATGCAACATAAATTTCATCAGATTACTCGATTCCTCACAATTCAAGATCTCACTACGAAATCAAATTAATCTGAATACTAATGTAGAGGCATCTGTTTTTCTGTGAGAGACCATTCTAGAATAATTTTAATGAATAAAAAGCAGATGATGCTGTGAAAAACAGTTTTACAAGAATTTTTACCCTGTTTTCATTTGTGTATGTTTAAGCATGAATCAAATTGCATACATGCTTTCAGATAGTTCTACACTATTAGAATCTTGGCTAGAGCAGTATTGTTATCAGCTTGACCTGTCTACTGAGTTTTGAAATGGACTTTTTGAGAGATAAATTAACTTAAGAGGTTTTAGTGGGTCGTTTATACTATACAAGTCATTGTGATGCTCCAAAACTTCCGTGGGATAACATTAAATTTATGCTGTCATTCAAGTTTTAAGGCAAGTAAAGATCTAACAGATAACTGAACATAAAGCTATAAGATAGAAATTGAAGTTAATAGAAAAAAAGAGATATTTGTCTCAAAATAGTTTTAAAGGAAATTTCTAATGGTGTGAGTACATAATGTATTTATGTTAAAAGCTGAATCAGGTTGGCAACAACCAGACAAATGAAACCATAAAACATTATATTCGATAGATTTAATTGAAATTGTACTTAGCAGGAGGTTGGTAATAAAATCTTGAGGGCTAAGTCAATACTTAACAAGTACTACCTGCTGTGTTTGTATTTTTTCTCAGCTTCAGCAATGATATAAGTTTTCTAAATATCTAGAAGATATTCAACATAAACTAAATTATGGGTAGTAACCAATAGTAAGATTTGCTGCCAAAATTAACACACTAAGCCCTAGCAATTTTCAATGCAATTTAAGAGCACTGATCCATTTGACATCACTCACGTGGAATTCTTATTAAAACTTTTAATTTTTCAGTGACAAGCAAAATCACCAGAGTGAAAACAACTAACAGAACAGAATTACAACAGAACAATTAACATAAACAGAATTTTTATTATTCAATAATCAAATTGAATATTTTTAATAAAAAAGGCATATTAAAAATAATTTAAGCTCTTTCAAATGCAGTGTTTCCATTATTTCATTTACTTTCTCTTTTAAAATCACTTTTGGGTTAGCCACGTTACATTTTGAGAATGCCACAATAATTTTTACAGCTGTGAAACAGTGCCAGGTTCACTCATAAATACATTTAAACTTTTACTGAGAGCATTGAAATAAAACAGAACATAAACATGTTCTCTTACATACTTTTACTAAACTATTCAATCCAAGTGCTGTAACAAGAGCACCAGAAGTTGCTAAAACATAGGATGTACCCAACTGCCTGGTAAAAGAATGCAATCTATTACACAACAGAATCAATAGTTTAAAAAATTTAGAATTTAATTAAAAATTAAACACTGCAAAATGAACGGAAAAATGTATGTCACACGAATACATTATGAATCACAAAGAGGTTAAACAGATGATAAAAATTAACAATCAGCATTTGAAGTCTTATTGACAAGCATAAGAACTAAGTTGCAGAGAGAATACTACAGTCCAACATCAAAAGTAATTTATTTAATGAACTAATTTATTTAATGAATCTAAAACTATTTTTTTTACCACCAAAAATTGTCATGAAAGTATTTTTAAAAGGTTTGGACAAAAATAACTTTAGAGAATAAATTTTTAGAAATGAAAAAAATAACTTTCAATTTGAAAAAGAGTTACAATACAATACCAATTTAACAATTGTCAACTATTAAATAATATCGTTAAAAAAAGAATATCCCTAGGATTGAGAGAGCATGCAGTGCATTTAGTGAAGTTTAGAGTAGTAAAGTTAATAGCGAAGTTGAGTAAATTGTATATCTCTAAAACCAAGTATCATTACATCAAAACCATACTGTATTTTAAAATTTAGAAGTCAGCTTTTGCACAAAATCTTCAGACAGTGATCTGTTTTTTTTTTTTTAAGTTTTAATTTCCATCTGCATAGAAATGTATTAATGAAAGTTACAAAATGAAATACTGATCATAATTTTTAGTGACTTGTACAATCCAAATTATTAAATTAATTTTATTGAATTATTTCCAAGAAAAGAAAAGATGATAAAAAGTTGTAATTATAATAACAGAAGAATCTCTTTATGAAATTAGCTAAAAAAATTGTGTTTTTTCTCATAATCAATAGGTTAAAAAGTGGTTACAACTTACTTTCTTTGCAAACCCTTTCCAAAATCCGGAAAAAATCACATAATAAATACACACTGATAAATGACTGTTATTAAAAAAGATTTTCAAATGTATTAGGAACGTTATTAAATTCATATTCAAAAATACTTTGAGTTTACAAGCAAGCTCTCAACAAGACATACTTTAAAGGAATAGGAGAATCTCCACTTCGATTAGTGTAGTTAACAACTGCATTGAAGGACTGATTTATCCACTGCCAGAACACAACTTGTGGTGTTGTTCTATGAAAAGATATTACTTTGATATAATATTTTTTTGCCAGTACAAAGTTGGTGTAAAATATTGTGCACACATTCAAATCAGCATTGTATTATTATTTCTGCAAACTGAAATTAGGAGACATAGTGCAATCAAAGTTGATAACAAGATATTAATGAATAAACAAATAATGATAAGGAACAATTATTTTGAGAAACTAAACATACATTGATGTAAATGTAAGCTATTACTTTTCCTCATTTAATGTGTGATATACGTGAGAAATGTGCAGGAGGGACAGTGCCAGTTTGATTCTCAAGAATCAAAAGCTCTAGAAACACATACAAAGTTTTAGCTTAGCACCTGATTTCCACGAAGGTGTTTTGGAGCAAAAGAGGTTAGCATCATTATCTAGTTAAAGGGCATAAGCCCTCAAGTCAGAAAAGCTGTTGCATTGTAAACATTGATTTTGTTCCTTTTTTACTCGATATGTAGTTTTATCATAAAAAGAATATTCTGCATCCAGAAATGTGCATGCTTTAAGTAGAGGAATAAATATTTATTTAAAATAAAGTTAAAATCACTAATGAAATAATTTAAAACTTAATTCATGATAATATATGCTTCAAAGGATATAAAACTTTCCAGAACCAAACTCTCAAAAATAAGTAAATAAATACATCCTAGTTACAACTGTGTAAATAACTTTACAACTTTCATAAGTAGATAAAATATGGATGATTCAGCAGCAATGTACACATTAATCAATATTGCTTCAACAAAAATTGTAAAACGCTATTAAGAATATATTGAATCTTAAACAAACTTACTTATAAAATGCAAGCATGCAACCTGTAATTGTCATATTCATTGGAACTTGAGCTGACATTCGTCCAATAAGAATCATCTTTTCACCAGTATCAGGGTGGAATGCTGAATCATAAATATGCTTAGCTCGCCAAATTTCATTTTCAGGTAAGTCTACTTTCACTCCTTGCCTATAAACGGAAACAATTAACAGTTTTTTGAGAGATTCCAATCAGCACCAATGGTAACAGCATATAAAATATGAAAAAAGGAACAAATTCAAACAAGTCAATGATCTATATACGATAAGATTTTACATCAATCACTTAAAAGATCTTTTAGAAAGCAGACAGCAGAGGAGAAATGTTTTTCAAGAGCAACTAAAATATTTCAGGTCAGTTGAGTCGGTTTGAATACCTTTATACACGGTAATTTAGATTTTTCGCAAAATGTTTGTACTAAAAAAAGATAACGCACACATCATATATTCCGCAAAATATTTCAATTCTATTCATGTCGAGCAAAGTGAGCAGCTGCACAGTGAGTTTGCATCAGGTTTCAGTCATATGAAACACAACCGATTCTTTGTTTTAACGAAGTCCAAAATAAGCGACTTCTACCTGTAGCAAACGCTTGGTCCCTTGTATTAAGTTTACAATTTAGTCAAATGTAAACTAGCAAATGTTGTTATGAAACAAAAGACAAAATCTCGCATGTTCGACGAATATCTCACGCCGATGTATTAGGTTATGTGAATGAAATCTTTTGCTTTATCGGAGCCAAAAAGTGTGTATCGCACATTTACTTAAAAAGCTTCTTCATTGGTGATCCGGGCGTTTCAAATTTACGATGGTTGACGACGATGAAAAAAAAAAATGAAACGGAAGCTTAAGCAACAGCCGCTGTTGTCGGCAAGGTGGGTGCTTTAAATACCTCCATTCTAGAAACCCGAATCCAAAAATATGTCTCATACGATAGAAGCACAATTCAGAAATGCGAAAATAACTGTTGACCAAACAAAGTATGACTGTGTTATAAGCAGTATTGAATCCGATATTTCGTTACAAATATCTGATATAGTACTTAATCCGCCAAAAGAGCCACTACAAAGTAGATAACGAAACGTTTAATTTGGCCTAACATAAATAAAGACTGTCAGCTGCGGACTACAGCATGTTTTCCCTGCCAACGAGCAAAAGTTCATAGACATACAGTCAGCTCTGGAAGAATTCAAAGTGCTCCAACATATATTCCAGCAGGTACGTTAACGTTACCAACCTGTTTAGGATTTCGATACCTACTAACCATTGTTGATCGCTTTACACAATGGGTTGAAGCGGTGCCGCTAAAAGATCAGTCGGCACAATCAAACGCAAAAGCTTTGCTTAACATGTGGATTTTACGTTTCGATATCGCTACTCCCATAACATCTGACCAAGGGAGACAATAATTTTAAAGTCAATTTTTTCAAGCCGTGGAAAAATATATCGGTTTTAAAGCGAATATTACAACAGCTTGCCACCCACAGGCAAATGGCCTGATTGAAAGAAAACACAGGACTATAAAAGCAAGTTTAAAATGCCATCTCTCGGAATGTAAATCATGGGTGGAAGGATTGCCTCTCGTTCTTTTAGGCATGAAATCTGCCATCAAAGAGGACTTGGGAGGCTTGTCTGCTGAACACATCTACGGATCCACCTTAGCATTTCCAGAAGAATTCTTTTCAACAGTTCTCACTGTGAAACAAGCTGAATTTTTGCAAAACCTTCAAAAAGTTTTAAGAGAGTTGAAACCATGGCCTACCACAACACATGCACTGCAAAAAAATATTTTATCTTTACAGTATAATACAGCCAATTTTACCGTAGTAGACTGTAAAATTGCTAGTTTACAGTAATAAACTGTATAATTGCTAGAGTCAGTTTATTACTGCGCATTTTACAGTTTTAAACTGGAATTTCCGCTGCCAGTATTATACTGTTGTTTTTACAGTACAATATAGCTAATTTTATGATAACATTGATAATTCTACAGTAATAAACTAAAAAAGTTAGTTTTACAGTGATAAACTGTAAAATAGCTAGTTTTACAGTTCATTACTTCCCACGTAGCACACTTCGCTTTTTAAAAGTTGTAAAATGGTTATTAACGTTGTAACAACCGCTTAAAAACGTTAATAAAACGTTTAAAGGTTATTTGCTACCTGGGTTGACTTTTAAAGTTTCAAACTGGAACCTCTGCTGCCAGTATTATACTGTAAAAACAACAGCTTATTTTTTGCAGTGTGGAAATAGAACAGTCTTTGTTTATAAACAACTTTCCACAAACACACACCACACAATTGCTCTCACCAATTTCTGTACAATAACATGAGCACTAGGGTGGAGCGAAAAAAAATGAATTTTTGATTTCCGTAAAGGGGTAACTTTCATTTCCTGTGAATAAGGCTACGAAACAATTCTGTGAAATATTTCACTTTTGCGATGCCATCTTTAGTCTGCGCACTTGGCCTAAAGTTTTGAAATTTTTGATTATTTTTATATTTTTTAATTTTTAAAAAAAATATTGCAAATGATAAAACTAGTGACGGTGGTTATTAAATGGAAGAAAAAGGTTTGAAATATACAAGGAATTTTTTAAAACCATTTTAGATTATGATTTCTGTTGCGCATTAGGCCCAAAGTTCATCAAATTTTCCGAAATCTTCGATGTTTTCAATATATTGAGCAGAAGTTTTATAATTTAATATTTCCTCTCAAGATTTACTTAAAGTGTCTTCAAAACATTTTATTACTCATTTTGTTGTTTTTTGAACTACTCAACTCTTTGCTTGCTCATTGAAATTACTCAGGACTCACCACGAGAAAGTGGCCGCACTTTGAGTGCCACTCGCGCTCCCCCTGCTTCCAACCAATGCGTGCACACATTAACATTTCTTAGACAAGTTAGGAACAATAAATTGTTTCTTCACTTAGGAAATTGTTTACATTTTTTTTTGATGGATGTACTATAAGGGCAGGAAAATAAAAGGTGTCATTCGGAAACTGGAAGAAAAACTTGGTAGATCTTTGTAATGGGATATTTTCCAGTTACATTTGAATGAACTTAATTTGCGGCATTTTTTGAAAAAGCTAAACGGACCTACCAGTGAACCAAAGTGATTTTTGGGCCTGTTGGACAAAGCTAAACAACATGTTATACTTTCAAATCAGTTCGATATGAACCTATAAAATTTGTTATTGATCAAATCGATGATGACAATAAAAATGACTTAAGTACTGAGCAACAGTAACTTCATGAGCTGAGAAAAGTAGTTTTGACTGGGAATATATCTAAAAAATTATGAAACAGAAGTCCAAGAAAGCTTTCCTAAGTTAAATGGTTGACTACAGCAAACATAATCTTCAGACTATATTTTTTAAAAGAGTTCGTAACTTTCTTTGTAAAAGTATCCTTGCTCTTTTAGGATGAAGTGCAGACGTTACTAATTTAGTTACGAATTTGCGTGAGATTATAAAGAGTTGCACTAATCTCTCAGGGAAAAAGAAGAAAATTGTATTCACATCCATTCAAAACAATGTATAATTTGCACCCTAGAAGTATGCTGTTATCGAGGTCAGTTCATAAGAGAGAGCATATAAAGAAACTTGTTTTAAATCGTATTATCAACACTCAATCCAGAAAACAAATAAGCAAACAAGTGAGAAGGCTCCAGATCCCAAAAATAGATAAAAATCTATTTTCATACATGAAATACATAAATCAAAAATCAGAATACATCAATATGATTTCTTGTAATGGTGTGGAAATTAAAAAGCCACCTTTTACACGTAATTTAACAACACCATACTTACAAAGATTACTGGAAGCTTAGAATTTAAATATGATTTCTGAATGCGCTCTTTTTAAACTTCCATTAAAGACTCAATAAGTTGAAATAGCTGTCAAATAGGTCACAAGCTCTTCAAAATTGGTATGTAATTACAGGAAAAGAAAAAGGTTAGTAAAAACGAGGCAGAATATCAGACAGAAATATTTGATCAATTTACGACACAAAAGAACAATTTAACTGTTAAAGACGTATCTAAGCAATGTAAATACGTGCTCGCATTGGTTGGAAGGAAGGGCTCACGTGTAGGACTCGAAGTGCGGTCACCTCCTCGTGGTGAGCCCTGGGTAGTTCCATATGAGCTAGCGAAGAGTTGCCCAGTTCAAAGTAATTATAAAATGAATAAAAAAAGGTTTGAAAACGCTTCAAGTGAATATTGAGAGGAAATACTGAGTTAAAAAATGTTGAAAATATCAGAAATTTTGGGAAATTTAATGAACTTTGAGCGTAATGCACGATCTGAAATCATAATCTAAAATGGTTTTAAAAAAATCCTTGTATATTTCAAACCTTTTTCTTCCATTTAATAACTACCCGTCACTAGTTTTGTCATTTGCAATATTTTTTTAAAAAATTTGAAAAAGCAAAAAAAATCAAAAATTTCAAAACTTTAAGCCAAATGCGCAGACTAAAGATGACGTCGAAAAAGTGAAATACTTGACAGAATTGTTACTTATCCTCATTCACAGTAAATGAAAGGTACCCGTTTACAAAAATGAAAAATTCATTTTTTTCGCTCCACCCTAATGAGCACTTTTTCACTACAGCCGGCATATCATTTCCGTATTGTGTTAAATCCAGAAAGGATAAGTATTTCGAAATCCAAAGAAAAGTTAAAAGAGCTTCCATCGATAGATTAAAGTCGTGTTTCTTGGTGAAAACATTGAATACGTCTTCACAAGAACTCCATCCTAAGGAAACTGAATCGGTCCGAGGCCAATGAAAACCCCAACTTGCAGAACGAACACTGGTCTACCTGGTCGGCAGACAGGTTATTCTCCAGCCATTTAAAAGAATACCATTCGTAATTGCTTTCACTGGGGAGGGAGTAGTGTAGCGAAGCCTTGAACACTAGTATTAAGTTTATATTTTAGTCAAACGTAAAATGGCAACAGTGTTGTTGTGAAACGAAAAACAAAATGTCATATATTCGACGAATATCTCTCTCAAGTCGATGTAAATAGGTTTTGTAAATAAAATCTTTTGCTTTTTGGAGTCAAGAAGTGTGTATATCACTTATTTACTTAAAAAGCCACTTCACTACCAACCAAATGGTTTCAATAATGCATTAAAACTTTAAAAATGTTTATTAGCTTTTTTTTTTCAATTGAAAACTGCAGAGGTCGTTCTTTAAAAACCGCGCCTAGCACTCGCGAACCATTCCACTTAAAAAAGGGTAGATGGGTTGTGGGTGATAACTTTTCCGAAGTTTTCAACTTAAAACTTGCATTTGCTTCATCCTTTTGACACATTCAACTAAACTATGTATTTGGAATTAGCATCGTTCTACGTTGTTTGATACGGCACAAAATGCTTTTTATTATTCTTCCCCTTATTGTTATCTTACCTATCACCCCTATTTTGATAAGATCAGAGAAGACCTGACGCATGCGTAAATAAGCAGAAGATTTTACCTAAGAAGATCAGACAGTATCAAGGTAGGAATTGCTGCACTCAAAAACAAGGAACTTGTTGCCTTTTTCTCTTTTTTAGTGCTATAAAAATCATTTTAGGATAAATTTTTACAAAGAGAGGCATTCTCCTCTCCTATTTTTCTTTTTTAAAATCCAAAGAAGCTAACGCAAGTAGTTAAATAGTGATCATTATTTTTTGAAACTGTAATATGCAAGTAGGGTTGGTTCGGGTAAGTGGGCCACTCCCCCCTCCCCCCCCCAAAACTGAAATACGCATAGTTTTTTAACTTTTTTATATTGATCATGTTATATTTTATCACAGTGATTGGTTTTGCATATATTTGGGTTTCATACAAAACATTTTTAGATCATAAAACTTACGTCAAAAAAAAATCCCCAATTTTTTTTTTTTTTTTTTTTTTTTTTTTTTTGCGAGTTCAAACAACATTTTTCAATGAAGTGTTTCAAAGTTAGTTTTTATTATTCTTTTCTATATTCATTAAGTTTCCTTGTACAGTTTAACATGAAGTACACGTTGCAATAAGAATTTTTACGCAATCTTTTATTAATAAGTGTGTTTAAGGGGAGGGGTCCCACTCACCCCGTAGTTTTTTCCTATTAGGGTAAGTGGGTCCAATCAGAATAATAATGATTTCAAAATGAAAACCAATTCTAATGAAGCAATTTCTAAGAGGAAATGAAGGATAATGATGCATACCTAGAAGGAACTGATGGTTCAGCTACAAAAACTGTAAAAGCTGCTAACTATGTATTTGGGAAACTTGCATCAAAGAAAACCATAAAGTATTATGAAGTTCGAATTTTAGACTATGATACAAATGATAAAATTGCTGCTAAATTTAATAGAAAGAATAGAAATAGTTACATTTTTATTGGTTTAATGTCAGTGATGTTAGAATTATAACTGAGGATAAAATGATAATGTTTCTCCCTTAGCAAACTTCAAATAGACGCTGCCATTAAGTGTTTCCATTTTTTTCAACCTATATATACATATTATTTTACGAAAATTGGTCTTAATCGACTCTATTATGTTTATTCAACACTAATTTATATGTAAAAGCAAAAAATATGCCTAACGGCTTTTAATGAATTTCACAGACACAAGTGTTTTGTATTCTGCCTTATAATTTTCTGTCATACACATTTAAATGTAAGTTGATATTTCGTTAATGGATGCATTTACAAAAAAATATTTTCTACTAAAATTTTACATACTTTGTCAGGTTGGACCCCCAAACCCCTTTTTTAGATATGCTCACTTTAAATATAAATAAAAGTGGGTGGCCCACTTACCCTTTCCTAGGGGGTAAGTGAGTCCCCCACGTCATGTTTTAAAGACGACGATAGGTAAAAATATTTTAAGTATTATTTTAGGAAATAATGCTGAACTTGCGTTTATTAATAATGTCCAAGATAAAATAAAGTCAACAAGTTTAAACTGTTTTGCTTTAAAACTATTGTGTAAGGCTTCAAAAACGAACTATTCTAAAAAGTTCTTTCTTCATTCTTTCTTCTTCTTCTTCTATCTTTTCACTTACCCTAACCAACCCTATTTAAAAGAATGAAGTTAAATGACCACTGCGCTGATTCAATTGATTTAATTTATTTATCTGTTTCTAATGAAAACTTCTTCATATCATTTGCATACTTTTTAAAAATATTTAAATTAGTGTATTATTCATTTCTATAACACAAACCAGAAACACGTTTTGAGACAAAAAAAAAAAAAAAATTACAATACGTAAAACTTCCAAAAAGTTATTTTTTCCAGAGAGAGGAGGGGCAAAAAATATGTACTAAATAAATGCCGTACTGAAAAACAGCGAAAATCACTCGTATATGTACGTAATCATATTAATTTCTCAACGTCATGGGGGTGGGGAAAAGGGCCTTTTTTGGCCCCGTAAATAATAGGTCTGTGTTTTCCTAAGTGCAAACCAATTTTTTCACTATGAATTTCAACGTGAGTAGAGCCAACATATTATTTTCAAATGAAAACATTGAACACATTCAATGTCTCTATCCCATTTATTCTGTAAACATACTTAAAAAAGAAAAGTACCGTAAAATGGGGTGTATAGCAACAGCGGGGTCAATCGGAACAAAACTTCTCGACCGTGCAAGGAAATTGTTCATAAATATACTATTGGGTATTTTTCGCTATTAATTTTTTTTTAGAAAGGTAAGATCATAGGAAGTAGGAAAAAATTACTTTTGTCAATCTGGCAACGTTACTGGCTTATAAGGAGGGCTGCACGTAGAATGCTAGAAAACATTACATTTTCATAGACTACAAAACTTCATATGCTAGTACAAACTTTTTTTAAAAAAATTTTACATTTTTTAAAAATTGTGTCATAAAAATGAAGAATACCGTAAAATGGGGTGTATAGGAACAGCGGGGTCAATCGGAACAAAACTTCCCGACCGTACAAAGAAATTCTTCATAAATATACTATTGAGTATTTTTCGCCATGAATTTTTTTTTAGAAAGGTAAGATCATAGGAAGTAAGAAAAAATTACTTTTGTCAATCTGGCAACGCTACTGGCTTCTAAAGAGAGCTGCACGTTGAATGCTAGAAAACATCACATTTTCATAGACTGCAAAACTTCATATGCAAGAACAAACCTTCTTATATTTAAAAACTATGAGTGGTATGTTTCAATTAAACATGTATCTGAACAACAGAATACCACATTAGAATTTACATTTTTTATAAATTGTGTCATAAAAGTGAAGAATTCTGAAAAATGCCATAGGAAAAAAATTTGCGGGGTGAATCGGAACACTTAGTTCTGCTGTTCCAATTCAAACTTATTTGAAGGAAACTGTTTGAAAACTCAAGATTCTAACCCTAATTCTTCTAATCAAGACAAGGACAAGGATTTATTACTGTTTATCCCTTCTCGTGAGCAACTAGATCTTAGAATGACGAAAGTTGCAGATTTCAAAAGATTTTTTCTCCAGGAGACTTCTTTTTACTTAAAATAAAAGGGGGAAAGTCACATAGACTTTATGTAGTAAACGTCCAGCACACAGACAGTGATGAATAAGCGAAAAAATCTTTCAGGACAATCCCCGAAACCCAGAAATTTCAAAAAACTAAAGAAAAGGTAGAGTTCATCCCAGGAGATGTTATGAAAAAACACAAGTCACAATTGCTAGTTTTAAGGACAAGTACATATTTGTGGACGACATGAGTGACTTCCATTCATGTTAAATCTTTGTATTTCAATTCAAAAGTATTTCTTAAAATTACTTTTCATTTTTCATAAGTTCAAAATTATTTTGAATTTTCACAAATTATAAACGTTTACTGGTACTGAAATTATACATTTATTTGACAGTAATTATCTGTTCTTATTCTCCCCCATCAATATTACTCATGTTTGTGAGACCTATTACAGATTAAATTGAAAAAAATAAAAATTTTAACAAGTGTTCCGATTGACCCCTATCAGCGGGGTGATTCGGAACACCCATAATTTGCTATATATTTTAATAGTAATTGTTCAAAATCTTTTGTCTTTGCTTGGAATATCAAAAGTAAAGCAAGACCGAAGTTTTTATCCAAAAAATAAAATTAAAAAAAAATCTTTTAACTGCTTTTTTTACAATCAAAGCTGAAAAGTGTTCCGATTAACCCCATTTTACGGTACTGAAAAATGACATAGGAAAAATATTTACGGGGTGTATCGGAACACTTGGTTCTCTTGTTCCAGTTCAAACTTATTTAAAGGAAACTGTTTGAAAATTCAAGATTTTAACCCCAATTTCTCTAATCAAGACAAGAACAAGGATTTATTACTGTTTATCTCTTCTCGTGAGCAACCAGATCTTAGAATGACAGAAAGTTGCAGATTTAAAAAGATTTTTGCTCCAGGAGACTTATTTTTACCTAAAATACATGGGGGAAGTCATGCAGACTTTATGTAGCAAAAGTCCAGAACACAGCCAGTGATGAATAAGTGAGAAAATCTTACAGGACAATCCCCAAAACCCAGAGATTTCAAGAAACTAAAAAAAAGGCAGCGTTTATCCCAGAAGATGTTATGAAAAAACGTCAAGCCACAACTGCTAGTTTTAAGGCCAAGTACATATTTGTGGACGATATGAGTGACTTCAATTTATGTTAAAGCTTTGTATTTTAATTCAAAAGCATTTCTTAAAATTAATTTTGATTTTTCATAAGTTCAAAATTATTTTTAATTCTGACAAATTATAAACCTTTACTGGTATAGAAAATGAACTGTTATTGACAGTAACTATCAGTTCTTGTTCTGCAACATCAATATTACTCATGTTTGTGAGACCTATTACAGGTTAAATTGAAAAAAATAAAAATTTTAACATGTGTTCCGATTGACCCCTATCAGCGAGGTGATTCGTAACATCCCTCTAAATTCCTATATATATGAATAATAACTGTTCGAAACGTTTTGTCTTTGCTTGGAATATGAAAAGCAAAGCAAGACCGAAGTTTTTACCCAAAAAATCAAATTTAAAAAAATCTTTTAACTACTTTTTTTTACAATTAAAGCTGAAAAGTGTTCCGATTCACCCCATTTTACGGTATCAGTAAATCAGAAAATAAAAATTTTGCAGATATTTTTTACTTAATAGATCACATTTTTAATCAAAAACCTAACAAACCAAAAATTTAACTATTGTTCAAATGTAGATAAATTTAATTTATAATTAGATGGAAAAACCAAAATCCTGAAAACACAGGCATTATTCCATGCACTAAAGAGCTTTATCTCAATTGCAATAAACTTTTTTAACGTTAGATTCGATAAATAAGCATTTTATCGCAAGCAACACACTATTTAAATAACATTATCACCGCAGGGTGTCTGACATCAAGATCAGACACTCATCATTTACTCAATCTTGAAAAGCAAACACTTCTTCAGCAAGCATTAAAACGTGAAACAAACTTAAGAAAAAACTGTATTACTCTTTTAAGTTCGCTAAAAATATTTTTACCAAAACTCACAAAAAAAAAAAGCAAAACTAAAATAACGATAAAATTTAATGGTCCTTTAAACTAAATATTTTAAGCAAACAAATTTAAAAATATACGATGCAGTAAAATTTTAGAAGTGCTTATTAGCTTTTTTTCCCAATTGAAAAAATCCAATCGCAAAATACGAAATACTGCACTCAAAAAAAAGGAACTTGTTGCATTTTCCTCTTATTTTTAATGCTGTAAAAATAATGTTTTCCTCATTTTTTTATGTGTCAAAGTAGGTCATGAGAAATGAACATTCTGAAGTTTGTAACCCCCCAAAAAATTTTGTCCGCTCGGTAAAAATTCCCAAAGTTTGATGTTATGCAGCGCGTTTTTGGTAAAACGGCTGAAAGACGCATTTCAGTGCGCTGTAGTTTTTTACAGAAACGCCACCCCATGGTTATGTTTACATTTATTGATTGTACAGTGTGTAGTTATAAGGACCACATAGTTATTTGGGTTGGGGTGTGTTGCTTTTGCTAGTTAAGGGGCCGCAAAGTATGGTTTTTAGACCATTTTCGCTCTAATTTGAACTGCGTTATTTCCCCCCTGAAAGCAACCCCCGAAATTTTTTTAACATATACTGAAAATTTATACTATGAAGAGAATATGCGGTACGAAAATTGTTTAATATCTCATTGCTTTGAAGAGAAAAAGACCTAGACATTTTTCAAATTTTCAAAAAAATTCAGAATATTTATTTCTCATGACCTACTTTGACATATAAAAAAATGAGGAAAATCAAAAATGGTCACTGCCACACCTTGTCTGAATTTCAAAATAATGACTCTTAAATACTGATCATTATTTATTCCAACTGTAATATGCAAGTATTTAAAAGAACGAAGTTAAATGACCAAAAATCAAGGCTTCGTTAATAGGGAGAAAATGTATAACAAGATAACAAGAGCCAATTTATTATACCAAGGACAAATGGAAAATTAATGAATAAACTTGTACCTATGAAAACTATTTGAGATACGGACTTTGTTTTCACATTAATTCTAATTGATAACAACAGCTGATAATAATTTAGAACATCAATAGATCAAAAAATGCTTAGGTAACACCTGTTTTTTTCCATGGAGATAAATACAGAAAAATTCTACTTGGAAGCAGAATTAAAAAGTATCACTTAAAGAATAGGAGATACAACATTTTGGCTGCAGATAAAGATTAACATCAAAGCTGATTTTATTCCAAGCTTTTGGAGGTAAGTGTTAAGTCATAAATTATTTCTTCTTGAACATCAGTTCCAAGCTTCTGTAAGTACAAAACCTGTTTAATAAGTAACCATATCTTGATCTCACTGTCGTCACTACGATCAATAGCTAAGCGGCTTGCTTTTAGGAAAACCTCTTAAAAGGAAGTAGTAATGTTGTTCAAAGTTAAAGTCCTTAACGCCGACATTTTTAAACGTACTATACTTTGGAAAAAAAAAACGGAATTAAATTTACTCTACATTAATGAATACATTCAAAAATTTTCAGAGCGGTTCCATGAAGAAATCAGCAGTTACTAAACATTTTAGTAGAAATTGCAATAATGTGTTCCTACATTATTTGTTGTAACTAATGATAATTTCATGGCCCCACTCTGAAATTTTCTGCATTCATTAAAATACATTACACACTCCTTTTTTTTTTTCAAAATTTTTAAAAGACACAATTTAAAATGTTATTTTAATTTTAAACTTTGTGAAAATACATTTTTTTTCTCGGAAGTTATTCCTATTTAGAGATGAAAATGGTCGGAACAAAACCGGAAATTTTCGGAAAAAAACCGTTTTTTTTCCGTTTTTTCCGAGGAGGTTTATTTCCATTCCGGAAAAATTGAATTTTTATTAACAACATTTTATTAATAACACATACGAAACAGAGAGCAACCTCTGGTTAATAACTCTGGTTTTGTTGAAAAGTTGGGGTACGACTATTATGCTTAGCAAGGCAGTGCAGTAAGTTGAAACTCCAGTTTAAATTTTGCTCAGGTTTAGAAACCATTACGCAGTTTATATTTTTCTATTAGAAAGGTTAAAAAAAAAAGTCATTTAATTTTTATTTGGATTTAGATTGGGTGGGGAAAAACCAGAACTCAATAGTTTTCATTTTTAGATAGTGAGGTTATATTGCAAGGGAGAAAAATCATTCTGATTTTTCTTTCAAACACTATTATTGATGTTTGAAAGTATCTAATTATTATTTTAAGTTTAAAAAGCAGTCTAAAATAGAAAATTTAATTGTAAGGGTTAGACACACTTTATCCAATATTAACAGTGAAATGACGATATGATTCATTTGTGGGGTTTGACCAAGAAAGCTTTGAGTCATAAAACAGAAAGGCTATTTTTTTCCTATTAAAACCTACCTAATTATGCGCATTTCTGCCAGCAGGAAAATTAATATGTGTTGATTGCACATATTTTTAATGATTAACCTTTTAAATAGTCCAAGAAAAACAAAACTATTAAAAAACGCTCTTTTTAATTGTAAAAAAGTTAATTTTTCATTTTTTTCCAATTTTTCCGGAAAAAAACAGGAAAAAAACCGATTTTTTTCCATCACTTCAAAATTTCCGGAAATTTTACATCTCTATTCCTATTACATATTGATTTAAAGTGCATATACACTGAAGTGACAAAAGTCATGGGATACCTCTTAATATCGTGTCGGCCCTCCTTTTGCCCGGCGAAGTGCAACAACTCGACGTGGCATGGACTCAACAAGTCGTTGGAAGTCTTCTGCAGGAATATTGAGCCATGCTGTCTCGATAGACGTCCATAATTGTGAAAGCGTTGATGGGGCAGGATTTTGGGAACGAACAGACCTCTCGATGGTGTCCCATAAATGCTCAATGGGATTCATGTCGGGCGATCTAGGTGGCCGAATCATTCGTTGGAATTGTCCAGAATTTTCTTCAAACCAATTGCGAACAGTTGTGGCCCGGTGACATGGCGCATTGTCATCCATAAAAATCCCATCGTTGTTTGGGTACATGAAGTCCATGAATGGCTGCAAGTGATCTCCAAGTAGCTGCACATAAGCATTTCCAGTCAATGTTCGGTCCAGTCGCACTAGAGGACCAAGTCCATGCCATGAAAAAACAGCCCACACCATTACGGAGCCACCACCAGCTTGAACAGTGCCTTGCTGACCAGTTTGGGTCCATGGCTTCGTGGGGTCTGCGCCACACTCGAACCCTACCATCGGCTCTTACCAGCTGAAATCGTGACTCATCGGACCAGGCCACGGTTTTCCATTCATCTAGGGACCAACCGATATGCTCACGTGCCCACGAGAGTCGCTGCAAGCGATGTCGTTCTGTCAGTAAAGGCACTCGAGTCGGTCTTCTGCTGGAATAGCCCAAGAAATCCAAATTTCTCCGCACAGTTCTAGCAGACACGTCCATTGTACGTCCCACATTGATTTCTACGGTGATTTGACGCAGTGTTGCTTGTCTGTTAGAATTTACGACTCTTTGCAGACGTCGCCGGTCTTGATCTTTAAGTGCAGGCGGTCGACCACTGCGCTGTCCATGGTGGGATGTTATGCCTGAAATTTCATACTCTCGGCACACTCTTGACACAGTGGATCTGGGAATGTTGAATTCTCTAACGATTTCCGAAATGGCATGACCCATGCGTCTAGCTCCAACTAACATTCCGCGTTCAAAGTCTGTTAATTCACGTCGTGCGGTCATCATCACGTTAAAACCTCTTCACATGAATAACTTGAACAGAAATGAAAGCTCTGTAAAAGCACTGCGCATTTATACCTGTTCTATGCGATGCTACTGCTATCTGAAAATTTGCATATTGCTATCCCATGACTTTTGTCACTTCAGTGTATAGTTGTTTCAAAATGAATTGTTATACAACTCTGAAACTCCCATAAAACTCGATTTGTAACATTTCAAAGCACTGCCGTCAATAGTCTGTGGGCCTAGTGCAAATATCGTTTAGGTTCGTTTACCAATCTTAGGGACTACGAGAACTTGCTTGAAATCTATTAATATTGATGTACTCAATCGAAAAATCCAATGTTCCCAAGCGGAACTTGTCTCATTAAGTTTTAATTAGTAATTGAAACACGAACTCTTTTCCTTGGCCTGGTCACTCTTTCACTAGAGACGTTGTCCCTAGGTGGCGCTATTGCACAAAATATTTGCAATCTAAAATTTTAATAAACAGTTTTTCAACCATAGTTTTACTTTTTTACTCGATTTTACATTTCAAAATATATTAATACGTTTTGAATTACTCACTTTTTTCGCTGTGTGACTTAATTTAAAATCAAAATCGAACATTGTATCAATCCGCCAGGCGTTTCAGATATTCTCATTCTTTATTTTTGATCAAAGAGCGCCAGTTCGCGCGGTTTCGTTTCGCGTCGCTGTCTTTTATGGCTTGATATCCCCTTTTGGCGATGTTTCACAAAGAGCAACTTTTAGTGGAACGACATTGTTGTATACCGTATTTTTTGCCGTAAAGGACGCACCGTCTTATACGGCATAAATTTAAGATTAATTAAAATTGGGGGATTTAATTTAAAATTGGGTGTGTCTTACACTTCGAAAAATACTGTAATATTGCGTTTTTTACGCTGCTATTTTGAATAACGTTTGATTTTTCAAAATTTTAATTAAATCTTATAAAATTGAGTGTCTATTGTTTTTGCTACATAACTTGCAGTCGTGAAAGGAGTTAGTGTAGGAGATATAGAGATTAAATAAGAACCAGTTTAGACATTTTTTGTTGCTGCTTTATTTCTAGAACATAAATTAACTATTACTGTTTTTCAGAAAACCAATACTTATAGATCACAGGCCCGTCATTTGGGGGAGGGGGGGAGTTAATTCCTCTTCTTCCCGACTTTGAAAAATCAATTTACATGTAAGCGGGCGTGGTTTTTGTCATTTTTGGTGCAATTTACATTGCGTATGCAGTGTTTGCCCCCGCTCCTCTGGAAAAATTTGAAATAGCTTGTGTAAATACATATAGGATATATAAGCAAGGGCGGATACAAGGGAGGGGCGATGGGGGCGATCGCCCCTCCCTTGAGGGACTCTTCCACAGCGGTTCTTAGATTTTGAAGTTCAAAAAAGGCAGTTTTAGTTGATTTTTGATCAACTAAGAGAAAGGGTGAGGATTCGGAGCTCTGATCTGGAAATTTTTCGAAATGGAAGACCAAAACATTTGTAACCAACATGTGTTAACAAGGGTGCATGGAGAAAAAAATGGGCAAGTAAGAAAAAAAACTCAATCGCCCCTCCCTTGGAACATTTCTGGATCCGCCCTTGTATATAAGGGACTGATTTGTTACCACGAATAAGTGTTTTGAACGACGTCAATCGTCGCCAAATATGATTCGTGACTTTTTCCGTCAATTGTGAGCTTTTAAAAGTAATGCATATTTTATGATGTGCTTTAATAAATGTAATTTAAAATTTTAAATGAAACCATTCAGATCATGACAGGACCTATAGTCTGTGGGCCAAGCACCGATATCGTTCAAGTTCATTTACCAATTTTAGGGACTACGGGAACTTGCTTGAAATCAACTAATAGTGATGTACTCAATCGAAAAATCTAATGTTCCCAAGCAGACCTTGTCTCATTAAGTTTTAATTAGTAACTGAAATAGGGACTATATTCCTTAGCCTGTTGGCTCATTCACAACAAAAATTGTCTCTAGGTGGCGCTGTTGCACAAAATATTTGCAATTTAAAATTTCAATAAACAGGTTTTCTACCCTAGTTTTTCTTTATCATACGATTTTATGTTGCAAAATATATTAATAAGTCATAATATACTTATTTCACGTCTTTTGTGATTCAGTTACTAAGAAAATCACAAAAATGTATCAATCCACATTTCCTCTTGTTCTTAATCTCGTTGTTTCGTTAATGGCCCTATATAATCCAGTCAATGAATACATTATAGAATGCATGGAATATGCGAGAGTATTTGACTACAGAATATTGTTAGGGGTAGTTAGTAATTTAATATACTGAAAGTCCCCGACCCTGGGGGGTGAACTAAAGGTGGGGGGGGGAGGGGGAAGCAAATTTTGGGTTTTTCGAAAAATCGCGGAAATGGTGGGAAAAATTGGTTTAATATAAAAATTCAAGCTAAACAAACTTCGTATAACAGTGTTTCTACGCATATTTGTCGAATTTTCAATAATTTTCCAAGTGTATATTGTGAAAAAACGAGAAATTTCGGAAAAACTCGCTATTTTTGTCAAGCAACGTTGAATGGTTCTATTTTAAAAAGGGAGACAGCTTGATTACGAAAATGCACGATAGCAGCATTTCCACGTACTCCGATATTATTTTATTTTTATAGAAATGATAAGGAAGAGAAAAAAAAAACACCAACACAAATCAACACCTCAAATATACTAATGTAACGAAAAATAAAACAAAACAAAACAAAGAAAAATCCCTTCTCATTCCTTATCTCTCTTATCACAATCACCCCCTGTTTCATAAAATCGGTTAAGACCTGACGCATGCGCGAATTCGAGGAAGGTCGCCGAAAAGAATATCAAACAGTATCTATATATCCATCTATATGTACATATAAATATATAGGCAGAGACAGACACATATATATGATATTTAACGTAATTATCCGCCCCTAGAATTCCATTTTCGCATATTTTGCCATCTATCTTTAATGGCCTGTAAAAAACTAATGAGACAATATTTTTTCGGGAACATTGTGTTTTTTTCATCTGTAGACTCTAAGGATTCAGAAAAATATCACATTTCGTAGTCCCCGAAGTTGGCAAACGAAACCATGTTTCTAAGCATCTTTTCTGCCTTCGGCCCACAGACTATCAAGTAAAAAATTCCTTTTTAAAAATGTAAAAGTTAATTATTCATCAATTCTGAATTATAGATTTTTAAAATACATGGGTGATTCTCTGTAACTCGTCATTTTTCAGACGAAATCTGTCCGGGCATGGTTTTTTTAAATGTTTGTATAATTATAATACTATTGCTCAGAAAATGAATGTATGAAAGAGGGTCAATTGAAGTTTGTGTTTTTCTGATAAATCATGATAGGAGATAAGTCCCCCGCCTAGTATAACTAGGCAGGTACTAAGAGGACTGTGCCAGGTGACTGTGTTTTTGCTCTTTGTTGCGTAATATCTGCAAAACTATTGGAACATAATTAGTTACGAGACTACCTATAAATTTAGGCACAAATCGTGGACATAACTAATATGTTTTATAATTAAATTAATTGACGTTAATAAAATCACTTCCCAGAGGTCCCTGTTTTCGCAACGATCCTGATGCATATTTTCATCACAAATGTGGCTCTCAAACTAAGCAAAGTAGCGTTTCAAGACCGTTCTCGGCGATTTCGGCAAATTCACACTGATTACTTTAAGCTTCATGACAAAAAAAATTTGCAAAAATTATAGATTTTTCGTATTACAGTTTTGAATTTGTTGCAGGGGACTGTTTGAAAAAACTCCGGACAGAATTTACATGACAATTTTAAGTTTTAGAAATACGTAATAATACCTTATTTCATAAAAAAAATATAGCTTAATTATTCCATTTTTAGATATTAATTGCCAAATTTATGTAGTGTTAATAGGTTTTTTGAAATACTATCTTTAAAAGTTAGACTATGGGATTGGGACAGTCAGGGGACCGTGTTTTTGGCGCTTAGATAATTTCTAGAAAAAAACTATTAAATTGTTATCACTCCAAATACAATTGGGCCACAAAGTATTAATGCTTTTCTTGTATTAAGGGCGATAATTACTTTATTACACTTTATTATTTTTAAAATACCCAGTCTGGACAGCCAATTACCAGTTTACAGAGAATCACCCATATATATTTATAAACAAATATTATATTTTTATTGAGCAATAGAAAAGAAGTTAAAGAACTAATAGTCTTACTATTGCTCTAATAATCGTAACATCGAGCTAACAATTGCATTATATGGGTGATTCTACGCTATTTGAATTCAGACGGCCAATGAAAAAACGTCATGTATAACTGATTTTATTAATGTTTTTGTATGCTTAAGAATTACAGACTATTATCTGTTATACGAATCACCCAATTAATTCACTACCATTATTTTATTTTAGCATGTATAGCTGAAAATAGTCATAAATGTATACTTCCCTGGCCTGTCCAAATACTAGTTTTTTTACAAACATGTTCGACGTTCAATTTTTGCTAACTTGGTATAATGTTTTTTGACATAATCATACACTTACATTAACAGAGAATCATATTTCATCAGTAAACATTGAAAAAATATTTATTATTATTAAAAAAAATACACTTTTCAACGGGCCATATCAACAGTGTCACCCTCACCTGGCGAACTTCAAAGACTGAAATTTAGCATAAAAAATGCATAAGAATGATGTTGATTGCGAATAACCAGTGTAATACTGAGTAAAGTTAAAAGCAAGCTAAGAGGTTTTAAAAAAATTCGAATATTATTGCATCGGTTCTTGTTGAAAGTGCCTCAAAGCTTACTGCGCCAGTCGCTGTAGTATTTCCCCTGGTAAGTATAACGTTTGATATTTCATCGTTAAATAAGTATGCGTATGTACAATGTAATGCTTATTGTGTGCAGACATCACGGTTTACGTGAAGTTCTAGTAAGAAGAACACGTAATGTTGTTTTTATAGGTAATGTGTGATTTTGTCACTTCTCTGGCCTCACCCCCCTGGCATTTTTGTTCAAAAAAGGGGTAAATATACATTAAAACTGTGTTATAAGCATAATTAATTTCATTTTTAATCCTAATTGAACCTGTGAAAGTAATTTGAATGAACGTAAATAATGCGGGAAGTATTTTTATTTGGGATCTGCGGTGCGACTTGTATGCAACATGTCGCCTTTTCAGGATTAATTTTTTTCATTTTATTACAACGTGAAAATTTTTTTTAAATACAGGTCTTATAGAAATGAGTCCATACTCTGATTTTACACCAAAAAATAAGTGAAATAATTGTAAATCAAACCAGAATTCTGCCAATAGTGTCACTCCCCTGGCAATCCATTTTCCCCTGGTATCGATAAACCCCCCAAAAATTTAAATTTCGTCTGGCCCTTACCACTACAATCATAAAAATAACGGCTACTAGTGATATAATGAGTGTGAAATTAAACAGATTATTTTTTCTTTGGGGACACAAAAAACGCATTGATCGTAGAATCACCCTAATACAGGAAGAAAAAAATAGTATAAACCCACCCAACCCAATATTGGGTGAGCAGTACAAAATTTCTTACGGCAGCATTTTACAGGTGATAGAGTAATCAGCAAGTATTTTCGATCGATAAGCTCGATCCCCTCATCTGACGCCATGATATTTTTGGCTTAGGGCTGCTTAAAGTCTAATGTGTACCATGGCGGTGTCACAAACCTCAGTGAGCTTAAGAGACAACATTATGCAACATGTGAGAAACATCACTCCAGATACCTTGCATTCCGCAGTTGAAAACGTTGCGCACCGCCTGTATTGTGTCCTCCAGCTCAATTGTCAGCACGTTTTAGAGCTGCAATTTCAAGAAATTCTCAAAAAAGTGCCCCCTCGCGACTTTTGGCAGAATACTACACTTAAAACTAGATTAATACTGCTAAAAAAATACACAAGCACAAACCAATTTTGACTTAGTTAAGTCAACAATATGTAATTCAATTATGTTTTTTTTTTCTTAATGAAACATTGCCCCCCCCCCCCTCCCAATCCAGGCCCAATTCTAGCTATAATAAATTTTTACTGTGTTCTATTTGTTAGAGACAAATGACTTCAACTTATATGTTCCCTTACTTCAGAAAAGGTGCCATAAAATTGAAAAAATTGCACTTTCTCTACAGTAGCACCCTGGCTTTTTTCAATCCTGGGGGAAGATCTGCGGACTAATTAACTCAAAATTGTATGAGGAACAACTACTGCATTATCTCACCTTTGTACAACATCTTTGTGCAAAAATTTCGTGACCAACATGTTTTATGTCTGGCTTTTTATATCTTTAAGCTGGAATTCAGCATTTTGGAAGTTTTTTGTTTATTGCTTCCTTTTTTCTTATTTCTACTACATACTGTCAATCTGTTCAGGACAAGAAAAAAAATACGAATTTCTCATTAAAAACTTAAAACAAATGTTTCTTGCAAAGTTCGAAAAATTCTGTATATATATACAATTACATATTAAAATCTCAGAAAATGAAAAGTACAAATGAAGTGAGTCAGATAGTTTTAGTTGTTCTCTAGTCTTTGAAAATAATTAAACTACTTGAAAAGTACTTCAAAATTTTATTTCTTATCAAGTGTATTAACTATGAGCTGTCCGAATGATCAGAATGTTACTCTCTTGTCACCAATTTTTAAAACTCTGCTCCATTTGTTTTAAAGCATTTCATGCATTTTTTTACTGTTGATCATTTTGCATTTAAATTTTAGTGATATGTTTGTCAGTAGGTTGGAGGAATTATCAAAATTTTAGTTAGGGTTAAAATTAGAAATTGGCTGACAGGAAAGAAACAAAGAGTAGTTGTAAGGGGTTACCATTCTAAATGGAGTGAGGTTTTGAGTTCATCAAGGATCAGTCTTAGGTCAACTTTTGTTCATTATTTTTAGGAATGATATTCATGAAAATGTTTCCGGAAAAATGAATTGTTTTGCAGATGACATCAAAGTTATGAGGGTTGTAGAAAATGATGAACAAGTAAATCAAGTGCAAGAGGATTTGGATCATATTACTTTGTGGAGCATGGCAGTTAATGTTGTTAAATGTCAAATGCTGCATTTAGGTCATGGAAATAAGCATGCCAGCTGTTATTTACAGGGTTCAGTCACTAGTAAGGCAGAGACTGTTATGGAACTAGGTGTCTTAATAAATCAGGACTTTAAGTTTAGTCAACAGTGCAGTATAGCTAGTAAAAAAACCAGCAGGGTGCTTGAGTTTATAAATAGATCTATTTCAAAATAATCTAAGAAGATTCTTCTGCCTTTATATAGAAGCTTAGTAAGATCTCATTTGGAGTATGCTGTTCAGTTTTGGTCTCCTTATCTTAAGAAAGATGTTAATTTATTGGAAAGGGTACACAGGAGGGTTACAAGGTTCGTGAATGGATTTTCTAATTTAGACTATGATTCCAGACTTAGAATGAGAAATATGTACATAGTCTTGATCAAAGGAAAATCAGAGGGGACATGAGTCAGTTGTGTAAATTTATCAAAATGTAAGATGTTATGGGGTTATTTTTTTGCGCAGAAAGAAGAACAAGGGGTCATTGCTTTAAGATCTATAAATCTCAGGCTAACCTGGACCTGGAAATTTGGAAAAATTACTATTTTAGCAGGATAGTGGGAATTTGGAATAGTTTACTGGAAGAGACGGTAAGGAACAAGAAAGCAGATAGCTTTAAGAGGGCCACTGGTCTTCAATAGGGTCTACAATTTGACTAGGACCAACTCAGTTGGGCCCAGAGCTTGTTGCTGGTTATCTCATTTGTATTTGTATAAGAGTAAAAATATCTGCAAAGTATACCACAAACATATTAGCAGTATAAAAATACCATATATTAATTTGCTATCAGAAATGCTTTTAAAATGACAAAAAATACGCCTACAACATTTTCATAAAATGACACTTCATACTTCTAGTACCAGAGTATATAGTATAAAATATAGTCTGGTAGTATAATATATATAGATATACTACCAGAGTTGGCATTCATTCAGTTATTCAGTACATAAAAGCATAAAAGGACGAGGTTTTGTTTAGTTCATGATGCTTCATTAGAAATTAACTTCAATAGTTTATGATACCAATGAGACTTAACTGTTTTTTACAAAATATCCAATATGAACTCAGCTTCGCATTGTCTATAATCCCATACACAGCCGACATCTGCTAATTAAGACAGGGTTCATACTCAAATTTGAAAATTAAAAGTAAGGAATTTTGCATGGGTTCATTTCAATTTTAAGGATTGTTTTCCAGTCGAAAGACATATTTTTGAACAACATATTTTATTTTTTTTTTCAACTCTGGTATTATTTATTTTACAATATATTATACAATGTATAGAATAACATACTAAATTGAAAGTCAAATCTGCCAGTCATTTCAAGTTTTGCCAGGAGGGCGGGCGAACACAATGCAATTTCATCCAAAAACAACAAAAACCATGCCCACTTATATGCAAATACATTGATAGCTTAAAGGCGGGGGAAGGGGCTATTAACCCTCCTCAATGATGGGCCTGCCTTTCTGCTTCTTGAATGTTGGCAGACTCAGAATAAATACAAGTAAAGAAGGGGTAATTAGCCATTGAAAAATGGAGTAAATAGCTTTAAGAGGGCCTTTGATCTTCATTGGGATCTATAATTTGACTAGGATCAGTCCAGTTAGGCCCAGAGCCTGCTTCCGGTCATCGTATTTGTATTTGTAATTTTCAAAAAAATTTAAAAATGTAACAAAAAAAAAAGACCGATTGAAAATTAGTATTTTTTTACATTTTGTATCTAGAATTAACAAAGAAATAAAATAATTATTAAAATAAAAATAATAATAAGCAAACTAAAAATAGTAAAGGACAAAATAACTCGCAACTTTTTAAAACTTTTTGTTGATTTGATTAAAGAGCACAGAATTTCGTATAAACTTTCCAACTTAATGAATTAAATCAAAAATAAAATGAAATTTTAGTTGTTTACCTCTTGACATAGCATAGTAAACATTATAAATGTAAAAAATCTTATTCCAATGGCGGATGCAAAGAAATCGCAATTTTCACTACCAACATGTTAAACAGGGAAAATAAACGGCATATAAAAGGTTTACAATAAAATTATTTTAAATTTACATTTTGAAGCTCTATGATAAACTATTATTAGTATCAATCAGCATAATTGAAGCAAAATTTAAATTAAATATAGTAGTGATTTTAATTTTAATTTTTTGACTCATAAAACACAACGAACTTTGCTTGAAAATATACTATTTGCGATTTTTCAAAACAAAAAGACATTTTACTTATTTGTCCCTTAACAAAGCAAAGTATGCATCAAAAATCCGAAAATTTTGATTCTCAAGCCACATTGGATGCAAAGAGATTGCGTCATCTAAAATGAAGGCATCAAAAGTATAAAAATTGTAAATAAAAGCATGTACTACACTCACTGCCAAAAGTTAAGAACGGAGAGGAAAATGTGAATTTCCGAAAGCCAATCTGAAGTAGAGGCTACTATTCGCTAAAGAGGTAGCTGGAAGTATGCAAATAAGTTAAGTAATGGTCAATCAGGGCTTCGTGTCGAGACATATGCAAAAAAGGCATCCGTATAAGACAGACATGTTTGTTCCAGATGATGAATGGAAGATTCTGAGCGGTGGCGCGATGTCAGACGTATTGAAGCAGGACAATCAATCACAGACGTTGCCCTTTTTTGGCGGTCATCATTCCGTCTCTTCACGATTATGGAAACAATTCCTAACGAGCCAAACAGTTATTCGAAGACCTATGACAGGTCTCCCAAGGGTTACTAACCCCTCGGAAGATTATATTGCTGTTGTATCCACGCGGAACCGAAGAGCGACCTCCACCCCTGTGATATCTATGGTTGCAGCGGCCATTGGTAGGACAATATCTTCCACTACTGTCTGCCGAAGACTACACATGAATGGCCTGTATGCCCCGGTACCATGGGTTTGTGTTCGGCTCTCCGTCCAATCCAGAGAGGTACGATTATAGTGGTGCCGCCAACATGCGAGTTGGACTATGTATGATTGGGGCAACGTTATGTTTACAGATGAGTCGAAATTTGTGCTACAAAACGATGACAAGCGTGCAAGGGTCTGGAACGAGCAAGGAACACCCAATCAGACCCAGAACATTGTCGAACATCACGCATTTCGAGCTGGAAGTGTCAAGGTCTGGGCAAGGATTTTGTTGGGATATCGCACCGACCAGCACATCTACAGACAGGGATCTGTGACGGCTATGTGGTATCGGGATGAAGTCCTAGACCTCACTGTAAGATTGTACGCTGCCACAGTACGTCCTGCTTTCGTTTTAATGGATGATAATGCACGTCAACAGCAGCCCTAGTCAACAACTAAATGGAGGGGGAGGGAATTGCTCGTATGGACTGGCCGGCGTACTCGCCTGACCTTAATCCGAGTGAAAAAATTTGGGATGCCCTTGACCGTGCTGTGTGTAGACGTGTCCCACCCCCAGCCACTCTCACAGAGCTAGAAACTGCTCTACAGGAGGAATGGTAATTACTCGACTCTGCTACGGTTGATCATCTCATAAAAAGCATGGTGACACACCGCAAGCTTTGTATGCAGATGAGGGGTGCTCACCTACCCTATTAATGTCAGTTTTTGTTGTTTGTTTAGTTTATACAGCATTTTGTAAATGACTCCAAAATGGAGTCATCTTATAATTTAAGAAAAATTACTATTTTTCTTTATCTCTGCATGTAATTATGTGTTTTGCTTATTGCATAAACATATTTGCTACTTTCCTGCCGCATTTATTGTTAATCAGAGCAGTACTTGTCCATTTTTTCGCATTTTACCTCTCCATGCTTAACTTTTGGCAGTGAGTCTATTAATGCACAACAGTTTTAGAATGTCATTTTAACAGGTCTACGTAATGAATTTTATAAATAATTACCAATATAATCCTCGAAAATTTGAAGTAAAGAGAAAAATTTTGAATGTGGGAAGATAAAAGAATAGTGAAAATACTAGATTTCCAGAATTAACACATTAAAAAATACCCTAATTCCAGTATAATAATACCCAATCACCCCAGGGAATAGTGGTAGAAGAAAATACTTAAGGGCATGCATTAACAGAGAAAAAAATAAGGAGTTTGTAAGAAGATTATAGAAAAATTCAGGAATTTTAGGGGCCATTATTTTTTTTTGTTAAAAAGGAGGAGTTAATAAGGAGTTTATAGGGAATGTACGAACCCTGTAGGACTCATACTGAACATGCAGGTTAATATCTGACTGTCTACGCACACAATACTAAATTTTTTATTCCATTAAAACTGAAGCACACAAATTTCACTTCCAACAACACACTGCAAATCTTGCAGTCAAAAGAATAGCACGCTTTCCAACACTTGTTAGCACCCCTCATTTACTCAACACTCGAAAAAACTAGCATCTTCTCAGAGCCAATACTTGCATACAACTACCGTATATACTCCCGTATAAGCCAAGAAGTTTAGTCCAAAAAATGAAGTTGAAAGTTTGGGGGTCGACTTATATGCAAAATTTCCGAAAAATTTTCCCGAGCAACTCTCGGCAAAAAAAAAAAAAAACACTCAAAAACAAGAAGATTTTTCCGATTCAGTCTAACTATTTTAAACAGAGGCTAAAGAAGTAAATACTCATACATTCTACTGTATGAGTACTTTTTGCATGATTTGATTGTGAAATAAAGAATAAATAATTACAATAAACGACCGAAGGTGCCAAATGTGCAGGAATTACCATATTCATGATTGATGGTGTTTATCTTTTTAAAGTAGAATGTAATGTGGCTACATCCCAAAATTTTATTGATAATAATGCAAAATAAAAGCAGCAGATAGCAAAAAATTGTAACCGCGAATCGAACCCTTACAAAAACTGCGATAGTAAAATCGAACCTTTGACAAAAATCGTGATCGCAAAAGGACCCCTTTTTGTGAAAAAGAATAACGATCGTCTTGTTTTTTACACAAGAATAGTCAGTGCATTTTATTTTCCTTCTTTTCAGAAAGGTTTATATTCAAAAATCAGGGCAAAACGTTCCCGATCGTTTCAAAAAGTGGGGTCTCGACTTATACGCGGGTATTCAATTTTTCCCGATTTTCCTTCAAGAAGTCGGGCCTCAACTTATATGCGAGTATACACGGTACTGTAAATGTTTAAAAAAAAAAATAGAAATACGTTTTTTTTCCAGATAAGTGTTTTTTGGGGTTTTGGAGTTCACTGAACAGGAATTGCAAATGACAGGGAAAGAATGTTCACATTTTTACTTGAAAGAAGACTTATTTGTTTGTTTAGCTATCAAACTTCTAGGCATATTTCAAAAAAACTTTGAGTTAAAAGCAGAAGTATTGAAATACGGAGGACAATTAAGATGCATTGAAGACATTGGACCTCATGAAAAAGATGAGTTTTAGCAATATTCGAGCAATTGAACTTCGAGGTAGTGCAAACTGATTGTATACACATTTTTTGCGCTTATTTTAAACAAGAATATTACGGTATTTTAGGGTAGATAAGCGGCGGCTTATATGTGTTTAAAAGATGAATTTTAACTCCTGCGGCTTATATGCCATGGCAGCTAATACCATGTAAAAGTTTTTTTTTTTTTTTTGTCTTTTTTTTTTTCAAAGTTCATGTTATGTTTATAATTATTGCTTAAAAACAAAACAAATTAGAGTCTGACATGGAGAACCACAACTCCCTTGAAAACATCTATTTTGAAAAGAGTGATAGCATTTCTGCTTATTCAGATGTTATTTTATTCTCCTAGATCCCATAAGGAAGTGGAATAAATTGAGAAAAAAAAAAAAAAAAACATCAACCATAACCAACCTGTCTAATAAAGGAATCCAAACGAAAAACAAATAATAATTTAAAAAAAAAACGAAAACGCCATCGCCCTGAGGATGGGAAGTAGGGTTGCATTAGAAACCAACCAGAGTAGAAAAGGGTTACTATAAGTTGCAGTTATTGCCAAAATATTGCAACGTTTTATTTATCTATGATATTGAAACACTGTTTTCAAATCAATGTTCCTATTCTTTGTCATTGTTTTTGAACGATGTCCATACCAGTATACAGCGAAGGTGTAGGTTCTTGCAGATTGAATTGTTGACAAAGTTTTATGCGGCTTATACGCCGATGCGGCGTATCTGATGAAAGAAATTTTTTTTCTCTGGAATTTTTCGAAGTGCGGCGTATACGGTGGTGCGGCTTATCTACCCGAAAATACGGTAGTGCTAATCATCATTTTGTACCTTTTTCAGTACCGTAAAATGGGGTGAATCTGAACACTTTTCAGCTTTGATTGTAAAAAAAACAGTTAAATGATTTTTTTTTAATTTGGTTTTCTGGGTAAAAACTTCGATCTTGCTTTAGGGTCATTCCATGTCAAGTGATCCAACGTTTTTTACCTTACATTTTTGTATTTCTTTCACATTTGGCTCATCAATTGTACCCCTTGAGGTAATCAAAAGTCTCAATTTTTGGATTTTTATCTCTATTATTTTTTCATTTATGAGACTTTGAACTTTGGAAAAACCCTCGTTTTTCCATGGATAAGGGTACATAAAAGGGACCATAACTCGGCACCAAATATAGATAGAACGATTTGGTAAATGGCATTTTAAAGTACGTTAGTTGCCGCTTAATCTGATATGCAACATGACTAATTTGATAAAAATTTTCTTTTTCAAAAAATGAAATTTAAATTTCAAATTTAAATTTCTCGAAAAACATATAATTTATTTTTTTGAAAAAATTCTCAAAAATTCTTGTGTATTTCATCTATGTTTGTACAAATTTTTAGATTGGGATCTCAATGGGATCATATTTTTTTGAATTTTTGAATAAAACTGTATAGGAAAAAAAATGATATTTTTTAGATTCTATTTATTTAAATACTAAGTTTTCTGGCTTGTGATGGTCTAAAAAGTAGTGAACAAACATGAATATGTTTAAAGTGAGCTAGCATGAGCTTATAGATTTGTCAGGTTCACTCCCCTCCACCTTCCTCCCCCGCACAACCACTCTTTTTTAATTCAAAACTGTTCAAAATGTTTTAAAAAAAAAACTCTTTGATACAAAATGAATACTAAACTTTTTAAAAGTTGGTAAATGAGTTTCCTTATAACTAGACGAAGTATCCCCCTGCTCCACCCAAATATACCATTAACGCTGTACTATTATGACGTCTAACCTGGGGATTGAATTGACTATTATTTTTACTCTAGGTAAGTGAGCTAGCATTAACTTGTAGATTAATCAGCTCCCCCTCCCTTCCTTCCTGACCTAACCATTTTCCCCCCAAACTGTTTAAAATGCTAAAAAAAGCTTATTTGGTACAAAATGAACAGTAAACTTGTTTAAAGTTGATAAATGGGCTTCCTTATAACAAGGCAAAGTAAAATCCTTCCCCCACCCAAATATACCATTAACGCTATACTATTATGACGTCTCACCTGGGGATTGATTTGAGGATTATTTTCCCCCTAGGTATATATTGTTTTTCAGACGAAGTGTTTCGTTTTCAATCCGAACTTCACAAAGTGTACTTCCATTCAAAATCTGAATTTAAACTTATGGTTCATTTCATCCCCTCCCCCAGCACCAATCTTCAATTTTGAAGGGAGGGAATAAATGGGTCGCCCCAAGATCATAGCAAACAGCAAAATAGCACCTGTTCCCCCTTGTTCTCATAATGTTTTCCCATTATTTTTACACAAAACTGAAAAGAAATTAAAGTGTCACGTTATGTGTCAGTCCCCATCACTGCCTTTCCTTTCTCTTATTGGACAAAGCTCATGAGCTAATAGGAAAGAGTAACAAACAGAACAAACTGAAACACTACCAGACATCAGTAGAGACTAAGGCTTTGAAATGGGGCTAGGCGGGATGATAAAAAAAATAAAAGTTTGGAGTGGAAAGGTAGGGTAAGGGGGGGGGGTGAGCAATCTGTAAAGAAGTTAAACAACATGTGAGGTTGTGCTCAAAAAAGCAGTGTTTGTTTAATATATATATATATATATATAGATATATCTTGCTGCATTACTTTCCTTTACAATAAAATGAAAAAGAACACAAACGATTAAAAAAATTAAATAACAGCTGCACACTAGATAATGTGGACAGATAGTTATGGGGACACAAACATATGATCTGATATTTTGATTTATTTTCAGTTTTGTGCGAAAAGAATAGAAAAAACGATGAGAACAAGGCGAAACAGTGCTATTTTGCTGTTTGCTATGATATTGGGGCGACCCATTTATTTCCTCCCTTCAAAATTGAAGATTGGTGCTGGGGTAGAAGATGAAATGAATCATAAAGTTAAATTTCAGATATTGAATGGAAGTACACTTTGAAGTTCGGATCGAAAAGAAACACTTCGTCTGAAAAACAATATATATACCTAGGTTTGAAAATAATCCTCAACTCAATCCACAGGTGAGAGGGGGGTGGGGAGGGGAATACTTCGTCTAGTTATAAGGAAACCCATTAATCAACTTTAAATAAGTTTACTATTCATTTTGTATCAAAGAGTTTTTTTTTAAACATTTTGAACAGTTTTGAATTAAAAAAGAGTGATTGTGCGGGGAAGAAAGGGGTAGGGGTGTGAACCTAACAAATCTATAAGCTCATGCCAGCTCACTTTAAACATATTCATGTTTGTTTACTACTTTTTAGACCATCACAAGCAAGAGAACTTAGTATTTAAATAAATAGAATCTAAAAAATATCATTTTTTTCCTATACAGTTTTATTCAAAAATTCAAAAAAATATGATCCCATTGAGATCCCAATCTAAAAATTTGTACAAACATAGATGAAATACACAAGAATTTTTGAGAATTTTTTCAAAAAAATTCATTATATGTTTTTCGAGAAATTTAAATTTGAAATTTAAATTTCATTTTTTGAAAAAGAAAATTTTTATCAAATTAGTCATGTTGCATATCCGCTTGAGCGGCAACTAACGTACTTTAAAATGCCATTTACCAAATCGTTCTATCTATATTTGGTGCTGAGTTATGGTCCCTTTTATGTACCCTTATCCATGGAAAAACGAGGGTTTTTCCAAAGTTCAAAGTCTCATAAATGAAAAAATAATAGAGATAAAAATCCAAAAATGGAGACTTTTGATTACCTCAAGGGGTACAATTGATGAGCCAAATGTGAAAGAAATACAAAAATGTAAGGTAAAATTATTCTCAGATTTTGGATCACTTGACGTGGAATGACCCTTTACTTTTGCTATTCCAAGCAAAGACAAAACATTTTGAACAATTATAATTGAAATATATAGTAAATTATGGGTGTTCCGAATAACCCCGCTGATAGGGGTCAATCGGAACACATGTTAAAGTTTTTATATTTTTCACTTTAACCTGTAATAGGTCTCCCAAACATGAGTAATATTGATGGGGGAGAATAAGAACAGATAATTACTGTCATATAAATACATAATTTCAATACCAGTAAACGTTTATAATTTGTCAAAATTCAAAATAATTTTTAACTAATGAAAAATGAAAAGTAATTTTAAGAAATGCTTTTGAATTGAAATACAAAGATTTAACATGAATGGAAGTCACTCATGTTGTCCACAAATATGTACTTGTCCTTAAAACTAGCAATTGTGACTTGGCTTAAGTTTTATCATAACATCTCATGTGATAAACTCTGCCTTTTCTTTAGTTTCTTGAAATCTCTGGGTTTCGGGGACTGTCCTGAAAGATTTTTTCGCTTATTCATCACTGTATGTGTGCTGGACTTCTACTACATAAAGTCTATGTGACTTTCCCCCTCGTATTTTAAGTAAAAAAAACTCTCATGGAGAAAAAATCTTTTGAAATCTGCAACTTTTTGTCATTCTAAGATCTAGTTGCTCACTAGAAGGGATGAACAGTAATAAATCCTTGTCCTTATCTTGATTAGAAGAATTGGGGTCAGAATCTCGATTTTTCAAATAGTTTCCTTCAAATAAGTTTGAATTGGAACAACAGAACTAAGTGTTCCAATTCACCCAGTAATTTTTTTTCCTATGGCATTTTTCAGAATTTTTCATTTTTATGACACAATTTATAAAAAATATAAATTCTAATGTGGTATTCTGTTCTTCAGATACATGTATAATTGAAACATACTACTCTTAGCTTTTAAATATAAGAAGGTTTGTTCATGCATATGAAGTTTTGCAGTCTATGAAAATGATGTTTTCTGGCATTCCACGTGCAGCCCTCCTTAGAAGCCAGTAGCATTGCCAGATTGACAAAAGTAATTTGTTCCGACTTCCTATGATCTTACCTTTCTAAAAAAAAATTCATGGTGAAACATACCCAATAGTATATTTATGAAGAATTTCTTTGTACGGTTGGGAAGTTTTCTTCCGATTGACCCCGCTGTTCCTATACACCCCATTTTACGGTAATAAAAGTTTGAACAAAAAATTATGTTCCTTTTTTTTTTGCAATTTTCCACTCAGCAGTTAACTTTATCAAACTTTGTATGCTGCACACCTATCAAAAACGTATTTGAAATTGATTATTAAAAAATCAGACATTGTCATAGCTTTGAAAAAAAAAATCAGGAACCATATTACAAAAATGTGAGGATAAAAATCAGGACACTTAATAATTTTTATTGTGTGTCGTGTACATGTATATTGATATATAAAAATAATAGTGGGCTCTGCATCCCAAAGCAGAATACTGCAATATTTGGAACGTACGTCGCAGAACAGATACTTGAGCTGCAGAACAATTCTGTCCCAATGTGAGGGAAAGTTACGAAACATTTTCTGCAGAAAGGCAGATTTTCTGCAATTAGTTTTTGTAACTAAAGATATATTTTGCAGAAACTCTGCACAATTTCGGCAGATTTTCCTGCAAATTAAGCTTACTAGGCAGAAAATTAAAAACTCGAATTTTTTATGACACTTGGCAGGAATCTCAGATTTATTACGAACGGGAGAAAATCTAGAATTTGCTCAAAATAACATGTTTAGTCATAAGATATCTGGAGAAAATCTGCAGAAATCTGTAGGATTTCTGCAGAAAATTATCAGTGGCTACGCCTGTGTTGTATACCTTAAGCGACCTCCCTCTAATCCCTTAATGATTCGCTATACAAGGCAAAAATTTTAATTCAACATCTATGTTGACATCATTTGGTTGAACTATTGATCATGTGCTGTTATTCTGAGTGAAAACATTGCTTTTAATGCAGTGTCAGAGCCACGGATGGACTGGGATCAAAATTCAGCCCTGGCATATTTTTTCAGATGCAGCCCCGGTGTGGGGGGGGGGGTGTCTGCCGGTGAACTAAAATATTGAACTTCTCCAAATTATTATACCCAAACAATTTTGAAATTTATACTGAGACCACACAGGGCAGTAGCAGAATGCAACAAGTTTAATTTAATATAAGTTAAGTGTGTTTATTACTCAGATCGAATTTTGTAGTTTTAAAAATGTATTTTAAAACTAGTCTTCAAAAATGTAGGGGAAAAAATGAAACTCGAGGGGGATACTTGGAAGACCCTTGATGATAAAGGGGCAAAGAGATGTGGGGGATAAAACCGAAAAATATTTTGAAATTTAAAAAAAAATTTAAAAAAACCGCAATTGTATTGTAGGTTATCTTTTGGTATGTTTAGAGGATCGACAATTTTTCAAATTGATAGATCCAAAAATTTAATCTTAGTATTCAGTATAAAATTTTAAACCCTGCTGACTGTATTTTAACTTCTTATCTATTTAAAGCGTATTCCAGAGGCCTACGTTTTTGTCCCCATTTTGAAGGGAGTTTTATAATATTTTTATTAAAAAAATTTTAAATGTAAATATGTCGTCAAGTGTTTACCCCACGAAGGGCGTCTGAACGATGAAGGACTGTCTTTCCTGAAGAACGTCTTGTATTACATTCATTACACCCAGGGCTAGCAGGTGGCAAGAGATGGCACAAGACTTCGTATCCTTTTTGCTAACTAGGCACAAAAGAGAACCACGCACATGATGGCTACGAACCCTTCTAATGATAAGCATCTGACAGGCAATTGACTCAAGAGCCGTTTTTTTTAAGAATCAGGCAGTCAAAAAACTTGACATTTTGATTTTGCTGAAAATTTCAGAATATGGTCTTTATTTAAAATTATTAAACATGTGTTTTTTTATTTTATCAAAAAAAAAATTTTCTTTCCGTTTTGGAAGGTCAAAGTTGGACTTTGCTCTTTTTTTCAATAAAAACATGCCAACTTAGATGAGCCAATACTTTTTGCTTTAGGAGCGAACTGTGGAACTGAAAATTATTTTGTGTTCTACTATATCCCCACTAACTGTAAGTACATAAATATTTGTGGACGACTCTTGGCACAAAGGTCAGAGGTCACTCAAAGTTGTACGAAAAATAGTTTTTTAATGCAACTTTGACCGACCAAATCTTCTTGTGGAAACGGTGCACCACGGTAGTGTATATATCAGTAAATACACACTAAAGAGTAGTATCCAAAGACATAAAGATATGTGTGGTTGATATTTTGCTCATCGAAATATTTGACTCTGAAGTTGCAGAAATTGCAAAATCACGTGACTTTGAGGGTCTCCTTGCACCATGAGTGACCAGATACAAAACTAGTTGGAGTAGAAGCCTTTCTTGTCCCAGAAACACGATCCGTTAACAAACCTATGGCTACTCTATCAGTTTTTGCATAATTCGGCTCTAAACTTTGAAAAATGAGTGTTTTTCGGCGTTAAGAAAAAAGGCCTATTACCTGTTTTAAAATACAGGGTGTCCACTCCAATCGTGGACTAATAGCTAATTTCTAAACCGTTAGAGATAAGCATATAGTTTATTTAGAAAAAAATCTCCAAATTACGAAACGAATTTTGGGTCTATTCAATATTTTTCAAAAAATCAAATTTTGAAAGAGTTACGAAATTTAAATTTTTATACAGCCCCCCAGTCCTATCAATCATATTTAGTAAAACATTCTTGACACTGTAACGTTTAAAACTAAAAAAAAATCACTCTTCTACCACAAAAATTGACCGAGTTATGACGTTTTGAAAAATCAAGATTTTGCATTGTTTCATGACGTCATCGAGAGGGACCGTATGCGAAATCCTTCAAAATCTTGGATTTTTCAAAACGTCATAACTCGGTCAATTTTTGTCGTAGAACAGTGATTTTTTTTAAGTTTTAAACGTTATAGTGTCAAGAATGTTTTACTAAATATGATTGATAGGACTGGGGGGCTGTATAAAAATTTAAATTTCGTAACTCTTTCAAAATTTGATTTTTTGAAAAACATTGAATAGACACAAAATTCCTTTCGTAATTTGGAGATTTTTTCCAAAATAAACTATATGCTTATCTCTAACGGTTTAGAAATTAGCTATTGGTCCATGATTGGAGTGGACACCCTGTAGGTATTGCTATTATTTGTAGCATTATTATATCCCAACTTCCTAACTAGTTGAAATGGCATCTACAGATGGTTATACAGTTGAAACCAAATTGAAAATGAATTGTCGAAAATACTCAGTATACGTCAAAAACCATATTTTTTTATTTGTCCTGGCGACTTTTTTTTGTTACAGCTGTTTATTCCGTTCGGTTTCAACATGGTAAGCAATTTATGTACTTCTTGTCGTTCTAGTTGCTGTAAAACAGGAAAGCAATGTATCTTAAGTCTGATATAAAGCAATATATCCTGTCATATCAAGTGTATAATGCTAAAAGAATATTTTGAAATGGACAATAAACATTATCAAAAAAAAAAAAAACTTCTGTTCAGCTGTGCCCTCTTGTTCGATGTTGTGAATGTCATCAAAAACTCAACTTTTTCACAAATCAGAAGCCTCTTTAGCAGAATGTCACTTCTTAAAAATCTTGGTACATTAAAGCCCCTCGGTGCAGGTCTGGAAATTTTTGATGACATTCATGACATCGAGCAAGAGGGCTCAGCTGAACAAGTAATGTTTTTTTTTTTTTTTAGATTAGGTCTATTATCCATTTCAAAATATTCTTTTACATTAAAAACTTGATATGACCAGAGAAATTACTTTATATCAGATTAAAGATACATTACTTTCCAGTTTTACAGCAACTAGAACGACAAGAAGTACATAAGTTGCTTGTTGGAACTGAACGGAATAAAGAGCTGTAACAAAAAAAAAAAACGTCGCCTGGACAAATAAAAAAATATGGTTTTTGACGTATACTGAGTATTTTCGACAATTAATTTTCAATTTGGTTTCAACTGTATAACCATCTTTAGATGCCATTTCAGCTAGTTAGGCAGTTGGGATAGAATAATGCTACAAATAATAGCAATACTTTTTTTTAAAACAGGTAATCGGCCTTTTTTCTTAACGCCGAAAAACACTCATTTTTCAAAGCTTAGAGCCGAATTATGCAAAAACTGAAAGAGTAGCAATAGGTTTGTTAACGGATTGTGTTTCTGGGACAAGAAAGGCTTCTACTCCAACTAGTTTTGCATCTGGTCACTCATGGTGCAAGGAGATAATGACCCTCAAAGTCACGTGATTTTGCAATTTCTGCAACTTCAGAGTCAAATATTTCGATGAGCAAAATATCAACCACGCATATCTTTATGTTTTTGGATACTACTCTTTGGTGTGTATTTACTGATATATACACTACCATGGTGCACCGTTTCCACAAGAAGATTTGGTCGGTCAAAGTTGCATTAAAAAACTATTTTTCGTACAACTTTGAGTGACCTCTGACCTTTGTGCCAAGCGTCGTCCACAAATATTTATGTACTTACAGTTAGTGGGGATATAGTATAACACAAAATAATTGTCAGTTCCACAGTTCGCTCCTAAAGCAAACAGTATTGGCTCATCTAAGTTGGCATGTTTTTATTGAAAAAAAGAGCAAAGTCCAACTTTGACCTCCCAAAACGGAAAGATTTTTTTTTTTTTTTTGATAAAATAAAAAAACACGTGTTTAATAATTTTAAATAAAGACCATATTCTGAAATTTTCAGCAAAATCAAAAATGTCAAGTTTTTTGACTGCCTGATTCTTAAAAAAAACGACTCTTAAACTGCTGGTTATTCAGAAGTACATCTACAGTAGATTGTTGATATACTCGCGGTAAAGTTCATCAGCTCACTTTTTTGCTTTGGCGGCCTTTTCTTCAAACATTAGAAATAGATGGCCAGCTCCCTTTCTGTAGTCGAACTCTAGAAATTTTGCTCCTGCCGTTTTGGCGGAATTATATTTGGTAGTTTTACGGATTTTTTTTTTTGATAAAAAAAGTATTGTTTATATGGGCCACCCCCCTTTTTGGCCAAGGAAAGGACCGGCCCTTCTGGCATTTTCCCTAATTCCCACATAGCCAGTCCGCCGCTGGTTAGAGCACTCAGAGCCCCTGGATGTTCGGAGGAACAGAGGCAGCACTTTCAGCCGCCGAAAATGGAGACATACTACTGGGTTTTTCATTTTCTGTCAAAAATGTGTGCCTGAAATTTTAATTTCATGTCTTTATCTGAAGTTAGACTGTGTACTGAACAAATAAACAAATATTCCTTTCATAGACCTTGTGTGAAAAAGTTTTGATTTTGGGATCAGTTTTTTAAAAAAAAGGTCACGTTTTTACGCACGCGTAGCGCTTGAAGTACTTACAGAACAATTTTGGTCAAATGATTTTACGTTGCAGAACATCACAAAGTATTCTGCTTTGGGGGCTCTGCATAATATCTATATAAAAATGTAAGGTAACGAGTACAAAGTTATAATATGGCTTTGTATTTCGTCATCACATGTTGCAGTCAAATTAACTGACATGTATTTATTTATTTAAATGGAAACAGTAGCATAAGAAGGCTAATGTAGTTTTGATAAATAACTAAAACTCTGATTCATAGAGCTACGAGGGTGAATCAAATATAAACAAGGCTTATTTTTTTAAATATTTATTTTGATTTTAAACGCACAAACAATCATAGTTTATTTTACTACATAATCTCCTGATTTAAAAACACATTTTTCCCAGCATATAGGTAACTTTTTAATTCCTTCCAGGTACAAAGAGCCAGGTCTTGTTTTTAGTTAATTGCGCACATATGCTTCAACCTCATTATCGCTGTTTACTTTGTGGCTTCCTTGAGAAGACCAAAGACATGGAAATCGCAGGGAGACAGGTCTAGACTGTATGAAAAGTGTTCCAGTGTCTCCCAACCCAGTTGCTCCAATTTTCGTACGGTCAGGCCTGCTGTATGGGGGCGAGCATTGTCATGGAGAAGAATCACTTTTCTTATTGGAAGGTCTCATCTTTTGCGGCAATATGCAAGTCTGACCTCAGTCAAAATTTTGCAGTAATATGTCGCACTAATTGTTAGACGCCTATCACCTTCAACAAGTTGACGAACACTGTCGATGTTGCCCCGCTGTAATGCTGGTGCTTTGTCTGCGGTCATGGCTCTCATTTTCAACACATTCACGACCCTCCACGAACTGTTTATTCCAAGCAAACACTCTAGCTCGCGACAGTGTCTCTTCTCCTAACTGTGCAGTCAATCTTCTCAAGATTTCGACTGGTTTTACACCTTCTGCAGCTAAAAACTTGATAACAATACGTTGCGCAATAGAGGGAGGTACCTCCTGCTCAGACATCATAACGATGGACACTGAGCGAGTCTATGACGATGAATCACATGCTTCCTCCACTCCTGACAAACCAACCTAATAGCCAATAACAACAGACCGTTCTTCCATCACTATTGCACGCACAGGTCCAAAAGTCTCGTTTATATTTGATTCACCCTCGTATTTTACTGATACAAAAACTCAATAAAAATTTGAGATGCACAACTGGTATTTTATAAAGTTTTTAACCGTATTATAAAGATCTCATTCCACGAGGGCTCTGTAGCACTTGATGGGGAGGGGGGGGGGCACTACCCTGGGAGGGTTACACAGTTGACTGCACTGTGACTGCAGTTGTGAAGTTATTTGAAACATTCAAAAAATAAATTTCAAATACCTGACTTTTGAAACAATTTCTTTTGACTGTTCCAAATCCTTGTTGCTGCAAAGTAAGTTGAGAGGATTAGTTGTAGTAAAGAAGTGCTTTGCTCTTCCCCAATAAGTGTTTTGATCCCAACGAGGTTCATTGATATTGATTTGAGACATAATTCCTAAAAGACAATAAACATATTAGCTGAATTAACTAGAATTTAAAAAGAAAAATTAAGATAAAAGAAAAGAAAATTGAGCAAATTAATAACTTGATTGACTAGTCATCATGAAGAGAATGGTAAAAAAACCAAAGAACAAAAATGGAACATTTCACTAAATGATATTATAAAACAGAATTTTTTTTAACTGTTTAATGCAGGCTTTTTGTTTTTAAGTTTACAAACAGGGAAGATTCAATCCACAAAAAGTAAATCCGCTAAAAATTTAAATGCAATATTCTTATAGGTTTCATAGGTTGATACTCCAATAACCATCTGAAAAATTTTGACTGGTGTGTACTTCAGATTCAATTCGAACGTTCAATCATACATTTTAAATAATGTTACTGTAAAAGAATTTGCTCCCTACTGATCGAAAATGAGCTGAATTCAATTTAAGCTTCAAGAGCAACGTGGAGGGAAAAAATTGAATAAGAAAATAAAAACGATACATAGTTCCCTATCTTATTTTAAGGAAGTTATTGAAGCAAAAAATAACTAACGTTGAATAGAGCAAAAGTACATTTCCATCAGTTCTGCATCCCCCAAAACTTAACGATTAAAAAATTAATAAAAGCATTTGCAGAAAGAAGTGGAAAAATAAATCAACTTTACTATACGTCAAATCTTACTACAGAAATAAAAAAATAATGAAATCGATAACTACACAGTTTTCTACATGAAATTATTCCCTAGCAAAGGTAAAAAGAAAGTTAATGTATTCATAATGAAGTAATCAAGAGCTTGCCTTGAGTGTATGATGTTCTCAGTACACCTTTAAATTCGAACACACTCCACACCTGTCTGCCGCATGTATTTACACACTTTTCGTTTCGCTCTTGTTGATCTATCTCATCATCTCGCTAACGTATGAGAGTTAAAAGTTAAATGGAGGAACAGAATGAACCCTGTTCACGGTGTGGCAACGGTCAGTAAAACTGTTCGTCTGCAGGTATTCTGATTCAGCATTCAGCGTTTAGTGCTATAAGAAATAGTTTTATTTAATAATCACTACTCCTCATATACATAATGAATATGTATAGGGCTTATTCAAACTTATAACTTCCCAGAAAATGCTGAGAAAAGAAGTAAATAAAAATATATTGTGAGTTTTATCAATTTTCTGATGTGATTCAAATGTCTGAAAATCCGCAAAATATGATTATAAAGTAGGTATTTAGTACCAAATGAATAGTTTATCATTCTTTACATCACTTCTGAATCAAAACTTTCAAAAAACTTTTTTTTAAAACAGGAATATGCGCATTTAGTAAACCCTACAAAGTGCATGTGAATGGATGCCGCTAGTGTTCAGGTGATATTGTTTTTTTTTATTACAAAAGTACTATAATGTCTGCCGCATATTTTAATGCATTAAATGAAAGCGATAAGTTTCGCTATTTGCAAAGTTGTCTTTCAACGACTGTGACCTTCCTGATCCTTTAGATAGAGATATAAGAAAACGATTCTTCCTTAGCCACCCTGCAAGCAAAACTTCTTGCAACAATCTTGACGGATCTTGATATCGTATTGACGGCGTCAAGATTGCGTATTTAATCTTGCATAAAGATTGTTACAACAAGATTGTTATAACAATCTTTTTGCAATCTTACATACATCCTGACATATATTGATTTTGTCTTGCAATATCAAGATTGCATAAATCTTGTCAGCGTCAAGATGTTCTCGATATCTCATTGTCGCCGTCAAGATCATTAGCGCGCACAATAGGAGAGAGGCGCATGTGCGGAGTTTTACCCAGCATTCCGTTTTTTTTTTCCTTCTTCAACGCGAAGCGAAGGCTGAACGTGGAGACGGATACGATTTAGGCTTCGTTAAAATTCGGTTGCTTCATTGTTGTGTGCAATATTATTGTGTTTTATTTATGATCCTATTACTGCATTTATTCAATGACACAGTGCTATACAATCCATATCGCGACCGATTAGCGATGAATTGCAGACATGGGTGACAATAAAGATTTTCGTTCCTAAACGTGGTTGACAACAAGGAATTACATGCAAAGATTCTATCATAATCACTCTTCAAGCTCACGAGTAAGCTAAATTTTATTCATCAACTATTTATGTTATTCTTTAAGATAAATTGATTTTTTGTCTAAACAGTATTTTTAAAACTGACATCTATCTAGAATGTAACTTGAATTTTTTGTTGATTATCTCGGTACAATTAATGCTCCTCAATTAATCCTAACTAGGCATTTTAGGACTTTGTAGTACTAAAATAATCATAAATTTAAAAATCAATAAAATTTTGCACCTTATTTTTATCAAGCCCACTTCTATTAAGCTTAAAATAATTTTTCAATATGAAGAAGAAAAGAATTAATATTGATCTCTAAAAAGTTCAATTAAAATAAATTTAAAAAAAATTTCGATTAAGATAAATAAAGTTATAACTAAGTGCTTAACGCTTTTTTGAAGTCTACAAGCTAAAATGAAACATCAGATTTAAGATGTACAGTTTAATCTAAGTTAATGTAGACATTTTCATTAAATACAATTAAATTGCAATTAGAATAAACAAAAATATCTTCATGTGAATTTCCGATCATGTGTCAGCCTTAAAAATATTCTTCAGTTAGAAAAATAATCAATATTGAAGAATAACAGAAATAGTTTAAGAGTGAAATTTATTTCGTGAATTTGAAATGAAAATAACAAATAAAAAAATAAATAAAACACCTTGCATACAGATTGTCATGACAAGAAAATGCCAAGATCTTGATATTTTCTTGTTATAACAATCTTTATGCAAGATTACAAAAGCAATATCTTCTTGCATAGAGATTGTCATGACAAGAAAATGTCAAGATCTTGATATTTTCTTGCTATAACAATCTTTATGCAAGATTACAAAAGCAATCTCATCTTGCATAGAGATTGTCATGACAAAATCTTGATATTTTCTTGTTATAACAATCTTTATGCAAGATTGCGTATCAAGAAAATAACAACCTATCTTGTTATTTTCTTGATATTAGGTTGCATGCTCCTTCTCAGACAATCTTGTGCCAAGACTCTGACAATCGAAAATGAGTAACAGAATAATCTTGAGACAAGATTGCCTTCTTGACACGTCAATCTTGAGGCAAGAAGTTTTGCTTGCTGGGGCAGTCATTGCCGGCGATCTCAATGATCGACATTTATGAGTATCTTGTGAATAAAAATTATGTTTACACAAAGGCTGCATTTAAAAGCCATACAGATCTACCGTACTATAGGTACGTCGTAGATTTCCTGCTCATTTATGCTTTAATCCGCTGTTTATTATTTTCTATTTCAAGCACTATTCTATTTGTATTTGATTATTTCGTAAGTACGTCGTGGCTGATAAGATAAAAAATCTAGCTATATATCGAATATCGGAATGAACAGTTGGCCATTTCGGTACTTGTCGGCGATGTTCAAGGAAGTCAGTCCTTAAGCAAAATCCACTGCCTGGATTGTTATGAAAAACGACGGATCCCTTGGAAACTTGAACATCTTTATTTCTGACAGCAAATTTGTGCCTTTCGTCATGCTGCACCAGAAAGCAGAACAACATCCACTCTTCCTACGAAAATTTAGAGCCATTAAAATTCTTGATAAATCAAAAAACTTAATGAAATAGCAGGTCAACAAAGCCATCTCCCGTAGCTAGCAATTTAGAAAGAAGACTTCCGGCGGAAATAACTCTCGAACCTGGACAGCCCTGCCACCTGCTGGAGAAAAGAGTAAGTATGACCTGGAATTTGGTGAATACATTTTTAATTTTTTAAAGGTAATTAAAAGTGATTGTTTTTCTTCACATCGACTTAAGGAAAAAATTAATTGTGCAGTGCAATGGCGAATCCAGAATTCTGTTCTAGAAAAGGCCGAAGTTTAAAAAAATGCATCGTCTTTCTGTACCCAATTTTCAGTGAAGTGATTAAAGACTTTTGCTTTTGCTAAGGCCGTTGCGAGGTCAAAAAACTGTAAAAAGAGGGGGAGGCAGTTTGGCAGTCATTTTTTTAAACATATAAGCAGCACGTAAGCAATACGCAATCATTTTTTTTTTTTTTGCTTGGAGCAAACCGATGCGGGGATCCCGATATTTAAACAGTGTACATTCGACGTCTATTAACACTTGTATTTTTGCAGCGCTAAAACTAATATTCCTATTTTAAGAAAATATCTTTTTCTCTTTTTATTTATTTAGAAATGATATAACAGAATGATGAATGACTCATTTGGTGACAAATATTCTCTTAATAAGCGTATTTTTCTGATTTAAAGTCTCTTTGCTCTTCTTAAGAAAATAAGTGAAAAATCATTCTTTTCTCTTTCTATCCCTTTTCTTAGAATTTTCAAGCAGTCCTAAGCCAATATAGACCCAACCCATGTGTTCATTATGTATATTGATACCAGTTATTATTAAATAAAACTAAATTTTTTCAGCACCACTAACATTGAATACTTTATCTAAATACACACAGACAAAAAGTTAAATGGACCGTTGACACAGCGTGAATAGGGTTCATTGTTCAAGCGAGACTCTTCTTTGGAAATTTCTCGAAATCCTAAAAACGTTGTTGGGACTGTTTACTAGTGGATGGAGGAGAGTGGGAAATCGTGAACGCTCTCCATTGTCTCGCATCTGGAATTCTTTTAAATTTAGGTCTGAAAAATACAATTGTAGGCCATCTTTATAGTAGCTTTAGAACAAGGGCTTGGGTTCGGACTCTTCCCCGGATATGTTTCGAAATTGAAATTACAAGAACAAAGTTTTGAACAAGTTTTAGTTATGTGAAAGGAAGACTGGGAGAATCCCCAGAAATGTTTGAAAATTAAAGTCCCCCCCCCCCCCCCAAAAAAAAAAGCCCACAGTAGGTTGTTTTGATGACGAGGCGGAAAATGTTTAAATACTCTCTTCCGTTTTTATTTGGAAATTATAGTCCTTAAAGCGAATTTTCAAGCGATCTTTACTTATGTGGAGATGAATAGTAGACACTATTCAAAACTGAACTCCTAAAAACGAAATTACGGGATACTTTTGACGAAGTTATGGGACGGGATCAGTGGCGTCTCGTCCATAGGCGCTGCAGCAGCACCCCCCCCCCCAGTAGATTTTCCAAAAAAATACGCTTTTAAGTTATTATTACATTCACATTTTTATTTTATTCTGATCCTGAGGGAATATAAATCACACAATCCATAGTTGGTCATCAAAAGAGATTTCGTCACACACACACACACACACACACACGCACGCCGTTAAATTATCAGTCAAGTCAATCTCACATCCTCAAATAAGTGCGAAAAAAAAAATTCTCATACTTTCCTTAAAGAGCTGCACAGCGAGCAGCTCCTTTGAGCTCGCTAAAAAGCTTTCTACGCATACTCAGCGTGACGTGTGGTTAATCGGGGGGTAGGATTTTCCAACCGCGCTGTAGGCTGCAACCGGTGCAGCTCCCTGAGATGCTTTAAACCGATTACTCGCATACGCAAGCTGATTATTTCCTTTTCGCTGCTTTATTTTTTGCTGTTTCAAACTACAGTGAACTCTCACATTATACGCCTCCTCATTTATGCTCCTTTTCCACTTATACGACGATTTTGATTGGTCCCAGCACATTCCATAGCAAAATAAGGATAGTATCATTCGTTTATGTGTCGCTCTAAAGATAAATATTTCACTTGCGCCGAATTTTCCGAAAAATGCAAAAACTTTAATTAATTTTCTTAAAAAAACAAGGTTTTTATTCCCTTTCCTCTTTAATCTTTCGCCTTTATTGCTCGCTAAAAGCATTTTTTCCGTATGAACTAGAGTTCGGAGAGGGACAATTACCTATTTATGGATCGTTTTAAAGGGAACAGTTTATAATTAGGTATGCTACAACTTTTGTTTTCCCTTTATCAGTGTAGTTAAGTTACAGTTATTGCCAAATCATAGTAATATATCCTTTTCCATAGAAACATTCTTATTCATTCTCTCATTAGAACCTATGTTGCGTTTTAGTCCTTTAAATAGACTTGTTCACTTATACGTCTCTCACTTATGCGCCTTTTTCTTTTGGTCACTTGGGCCGGCGCATAAGTGAGAGTTCACTGTAAATAGTTTTCAACTTTAGTAGTGTATGAAACGATGAATGTTGAGCATTTGCCGGGTATTTCTTGTTCACTGTCATCTTTGTCCGAAAAAATACTATTAAAAAAAAGTCGCCCTGTTTCGGATTTTAACATTGCTCACGCTTTGACGAATAGAAAGTTCTCGTACCAGAGAAAATTTAACAAAGACATTCACTCGAAACATGTCAGATGATAGGTTAGCAGCCTTAGCTATAAAAAAGGAATTTCCAGGAAAAAAAAGGAAAATGATGTGCTTTACTTTTGAATAATTTTAAAATGTTTATTATATTTTTCCCATTTGTTTGAATTGGGTAAATATAAATAAAAGTTTAACGATTATTATTTTAATATTGGTGCATTAAAAACATTTTTTTTACGTATTGACGTACGCATATACGTTTTGTTACATTAAAAAAATTGCAGCACCACCAAGTTTGAGAGTCACGAGCAGGGGCGGATCCAGAGGGGGGGGGGGTCATGATCCCCCCCCCTTAACTGACAAAATATAGCAAAAAATTGCATTTTTGGTAATTATATTACGAAAAACTTGCCAAAACCCCCCAATTTGCACAAAAATTGTACTTTGAGCCCCCCCCTTTCCGAAAATGACCCCTCCTTAACCAGAAGCTGGATCCGCCCTTGGTCACGAGCCGCCACTGGACGGGATTACGTTTGGAACTCTTCCCCCAACATTTTCAAAATTAAGTATTAAAAACGAAGTCCATCGTTGACAGAGCCGTCAAAAAGAAGGTGAAGGGAATATAAGGTGGGTCTTGAGGTTATGAAATAAATTGAAACGAGAAGGAAAAGTTTATCTCCTAGGATTATTTTTTCTGAAGAATGAGTGTTACGGGATGAAAAACAAAAGTTTCTACCTCATTACTAAAGGTTATTTTCATTTACAAACTCGAAATTATTTGATATGTACTTAAGAATCGATCTGTGAAAACTTTAAAAAAAGAAAAACGTTTTTTAATGCTGAATATTTATTTAAAAAATAAAGTCAATAATGTTCATTTTTTTCTGTAAAACCATTTACGAAATGAGTGGCAGCGATATTCTGGGATTTTCTTGCAGAAACACTGCAGTCAATCTTAATGTTCTACACTCATATACAATAGATTCTTTTTGAAGCTATTGTGTGTAATTTATATGCACCATGCACCGACCCAAGCGAAAGCAGAAAGAGGTGCATAAATAAAATAAGCCTATTGACAAGACTAAAACGAAGCATACATTTTTGGAAGAGCATGAATAAGAATGTTTCTATATGCAAAACAGGTTGATATCAATAATGGTTTGGCAGTTACTGTAATTTAACAACGTAGCTAATAAGATAAAAGGGAAACAAAAACTCTAGCATACTTAAATAACAACCTATTTCTTCTCAAAACAAAAAAATCCATAATAGATATTAGTTTTTGCCGTTGAAATTAAAATAAAGTTTTTTCTAAGTTTGAAAAAATAAGAAAAGGGAATTTCAGTAGCTGAATTATTTTGCAAACATTCCCGAATTGTTTTTTTCAGCTTCTAATGCTTTTATATGATTCAGAGATACTATTGCATTTTGTTTTCTTCAGCATCCTCATCCCTCATCTACATCACCATCGGTCATTTTATCAGCGATCTCTTAATTCTCTTGTTAGTAAATTTTCATGCTCTTATTGAATTTTTTAAGACAATGAATGATTCCGTGAGATACCTGAGAAGTGCAATATTATTTTCCCTCGGAAATCCTTTCAAAGTCAATTCCAGATTTTCAAAATGATCATCTAGAGCTTTTTCCAGTCATAGAAAGGCTATTCTCAACTTTCTTCACACCATTCACTTTCACACAGGAACAATTTTGTCTTTTTACTTTTGCTTGAGGGCATGATTGAGAGACAAATCTTAAATTATGCATAAGTTTAAAATTTTTCAAACTGGACTGCTAAAACCAAATAAAGAAAAAGCTTTAGGGGTGTAATCTAAATTGAGAAGTGCATGCACCTGCCCCACCACGACTGCTTCAATATCCTACCAAGGATGATCAAAAGGATGTATTGATAAACAAACGCCCTTTCATTCATGGAGCTGAAAGAAAAGGTATGAATTCTTTCTCTCCCCCTTGCTTACACGGGTTTTCAACAGAGGGTGCTAAGCAAACAAGATATACTCCTCCCCGAAATCTAATTCATGCTGAAAGAATGCCTTCCAAAAGCAACAAATGCGGAAGATCAAAAAGGAAAGTGAAGAAAAATGCTCCGTTTTTAAAGAAGAATAATAGTTTTTTAGAGAGTCAGAAAAAAATCGACTCATAAGAGAAATATTAAACTTTAGAGCGATGCATAAATAAATGAAATTTTCATTATTTTACTATGGAATGAGCCGGGACCCCACTTAAAATCGTTGTATAAATGAAAAAAGGTGCATAGTGTTTAGGTTTTGAAACAAATTAAAATATATATATATATATATATATATATATATATATATATATATATATATATATATATATATATATATATATATATATATATATATATATATATTAACATAAACAAAGTAGTTGAAGAATCATATAGAACAGAAAGATAAACTTCACCACACAGGTCAAAAGGCGCCTATGGCAGCTCTTTGAAACTGGTAGCAGACATATTTTTATTTAGAAGTAAAAGACCTTGCGAAAAATCTGTTAAAAACGGAAGTAAAGATAAAATTCCCAAAAGACCCTGGGGCCTTCATCAGGTGGACCCCCCTAGGGTAGGGAAAAGTGGAGTGAGATGTTTCTAGCAAGTTGCAGGCAAAACGCCTAAAAAGATGCAACTTTTAGCCCCCGACATCTCACAAGCAAGCAGTAGGTCACTAGAAGTCCAATACATTTATGCATATACACGAGAGAATACAATTCAAAAGACACTATATATAATCAATAAAATTCAAATAGAACAGATGACATGAAATTACAAGAAATACAAAAACAAGAACTTTCAAACAACACTGTAAGAACTACCAACCTATGGCTTCTTCAATGCGCTACTGATAAGACTGTTGGTCAAATTCGCGGGGTAGCAGTTTTCAGTTAAAGTTACAATTGTCTTATTGCTGAGTCTAGATTTGAATTATTGTTGCAAATTTTTTTGTATCGGTAAATTTGGGAGATGATAATGTTCTTGAAAACCTTTTTACTTAGACAACTGTGAAAATGGATAAGTGAGTGTACTTTGAAGTTGAAATCTTTACGTTTGTCATACAGTGCTAGATTGACATCTTTATCTTCTAATTTAATATAAATGTCGAGAAAAGAAGCAGTGTTGTTACTATTTGTTTGTTTAAGTAAAAGTTCTTTTGGATAAATATCCTTGTAGAGATTATGGAAGTTACTGTTGTTAAAAATTATGATGTCATCAATGTACCTGAAGGCCTCAAGATCATTATCGACTAGAAAATTTGACTCATAAATATGAAGAAATTTTCTTCATATTTATGATAGATTGATATCTTGACCAAGAAACCTGAAAATATGATTCAAATCGGAAAAAAATTAGTAGTGCATGATTTTTGAATATGTTTATCCCTTATACATTTATGAAATGTGATAAAATTATACTTTTATGTTCTGTTTACAACCTCTAAATGTAAATATCTGTATAAATTACTCATCAAAAGGCACTGAGAACAATACTAGGAAAATAAATAAATGAAACAAATACTTTTAATGTATAATTTAATAACATGTGTTTTTTTTTTTTTTTTTGACTTTGATTGAATGGAACTTCAATCCCACCAGAGCACTAATCAGGAAATTAAAATTTGTTACTTATTGAATTTTTTGAGCATCAAAACATTATCAAGTAACTACTAAACAAATGTAAACAATTTTTATTTACAAAATTTAAAACCTTTTCTTTTTTTTCCAGATTTTTACACATATATCTATAAAATCTATAAAAAAATTAAAATTTGATGGATGGAGGTACATTTTGATGATATGTACAAAATTTTAAACAAAATATCACACTAAAATAATAATTTTTTCTTTCTCCTACTGGAGTCAGTTTTATGCTTCCTCCTGAGTATAAATTTCAAATCAGGAGCAGGATTTACAGCATAAAATACATTCGTTGAGTCAGGAATGATGATTTCTAAAGAAAACAAGATAAAAAGTTTTTAATAGGAAATGAAATATTCAAATAAAATACTGAAAAATCATTGGGGGAAAAATCTACATTTATTAAAAATAAAATTCTATTCGAAAGCTTTTGGTGGATTCAGAAACATTAGATCAGATATTTCAGAAACATTATTGAAAGTTTGTTTAATGATATAATCACCCACATTAACAACTTTCTCCCACCTAGTACACAATGTTTTTACCCCATATAGATAAAAATCAATTGGTTGCAAATGAAAATAACTGAAGAAATGGCATTTTGATTATCAGCTAAATTTTCAAATTCTTATCAGATAGAGAGTGTTTTACTGATCTGTGTTAATGGAAATCAGTTGGTGGGCGAGGAAACTCAAAGCCATTCATTACTTTAAAAAATAATCATGGTCAGTGGCACAACAATAGGGTGGCAGGACTGGCAAAATGCCACGGGCCCCCGACCCAAAAGGGCACCGGCCCAAAAGGCCTCAAGCTCAGAAATAGTTTTTTACATTTAACCTGAGCATTTAATTTAACTTGAAAAATATATTTTTTATTCTTTGACGCTCTGCTTAAAGTCTAAAGTAAGACCATAATACAATTTCTCAAATTTCAGTTTTTTGCAGCCTTCAATTTTAAAAGTTTTAAACGACACTGATCTATTAAAAGAAGTTCTAGAATTTGTTGAGATGTATAAAACAGAAATCTCTGAATCATTTGTTCGGGGAAAATCTCAGTTTTCAATCCACTTTCAGAGAAAAAATCTTCATGTATTAAGAAACCTTGCTGATTTATTAATAATAAAAAATCATTTTATATCCTGTAGCTTTCCTGAAATATGCACTACATTAATGTTATTTCTTACAATTCCTGTGACTACTGCTGGTGCTGAACGATCATTTTCAAAACTAAAATGAATGAAAACCTATTTAAGAAACTCTATGGGACAAGAAAGGTTATGAATCTTGGTTATTCTGTATATTGAAAATTCTATGGCCAGATCTTTAAACTTTGATGCTATTATAGACACTTTTGCGGAACAGAAAGCTCGAAAAAAAGATGCTTCTTAAAAAATATCTTATTGAAATTAAATTGTTATTTTTATTTCATTGCAAATGTATGCAGGTTTCTTCACGATGTCGTTCTTCACCAAAAAGCTAGCGAACAGAAGATGAATGTGAAGTCTCCAATCAGCATTGGGCTAGCGTGGGAACTAGAGCCCATTCCCTCGCGCCTAAGAGAGAAGGCCTATGGCCAGTAGTAGGACATTTACAACGTGTAATTGAGTATGCTGAAAATATCAAAGTTTATTAAAGTTAAACTGAGTACAACGTGACGATTTTTACTGATAGAGGCCCATCAAAAGAATTTGCCACGGTCTCCAGATGGTATAGTTACGCCACTGATCATGGTTAACTTCATGTGTTTAAGTGCATTTTTGATCTGTTAAGTAAATATCACAGAATGTGTAATTTAGACGTTTAGTATATAATAAAAAAGTTATGGTTTAAAAATATATCATACAGAATTGAAGGGGGCAAGTGGATAAAGATCATATGTGACATTTGAATTTTGCCGATTTACAAATTCAAATTAGTATGTGTTCAATTGTGTTAACTCACAAACAGAATTGAAGGGGCAAGTGGATAAACGTGATATGTGAAAATTTTTTAAATTTCTAGAAAAAGCTCTCAAAACAAAAATTATTACCTTACCATCTTCATCCATTGTAAAAAGTATGTTTTTCAACAATTGTCACGTATCACCTTTATCCACTTGCCCCTTCAATTTAAAATCCATATTTCAAATAGTAATGACTCATTCATTTTCTATTATATTTATGTTTCTTTCCGTAAAATATTAACCCTGAGATTTTTAAGAAAGTTATTTGGTTAAGATGAAAAGTTTTAGCTTTTAGTAATGAAGTGGGCACATGATTTCCATTTGAAAATACTATAAGTACAGTGAAACTCTGGTAACTTGGCACAAAAATAACTCAACAACCTTTTGGTAAGGCAAAATTTATATTTTTAATGGTTGTTCTATTTTTGAATGGTACAAACCTCTCTAACTCAACATACATTTACAAGGACCTCTATAAGTTGACATCCACTAGCACATTTAGTCCACTTTCTGCTAACGATATTCTTCCATTGACTATTTTTGAGAATTTTGTAGTTTATGGATTAGTCAATTCATTGTTTTCCTGAAAGAGCTGTTTTAGAGATACTTGTACCCGGAGGAGTCAGCCACCACACTTTGCTATTGGTATAGTCCCAGGACTAGGAAGGGTTCGGAGACATGTACCCAAGGCAGTTCACAAGAGAAATAAAGCAGCATGACACACATGCTTCAAACAAGGGTGAGTAGGGCTTTTTCTTGAAGAGACCTGATTAACAAAGGGCTTCTATCTCTTTTTAAAAATTATGGATTTATTCTTAATAAGGTAACAAAAATTGTTCGATTTATTTTGTTATGTTCATTTCAAACCAAAAAAAAAAAGGTAAGGGAAAATCATTTACTGAAATTAATGGATTTCTGAAGAAGGGTTTTCGAGCAAACATGTGCCGTGGAGAGAGCTGGGTTGCTCCTTTACACCATGAGTGAAGAAGTGGTGCACAAATCTGTTGCACAATGATTCATCAAAGTTCCTGCAAATGAGGGCATAAACCAAGCGCGGATACAAGGGGGGGGGGTGATCGCCCCCCCCCTTGAGCCAATAAAAAAAAAAAAAGAAAAGGAAAGAAAAGAAAAAAGGGAAAAAGGAAAAAAGAAAGAAAGAAACAGGCACTTCCCAAAAATCTAAAAAAAAAACATAATTTTCTACCTTTCTAGGAATGAGGGATTTATTATATTTCTTTTCTGTTCCTGTGGAACTGAAATTTGGCACAATTTTCAAGACAGCGCCGATAAATTAAAAGTCTCTACAGGCAGAATGGCAGAAATGATAAAGGAAAGAGGTTATCCTTCGCCTTCGAATGCATACATTCCGAGTCGCCGATTTCTTGACGCTCGTCATCATATGGAGGGACGCCGTCTATATGACGTAACGAAAATAAGCACGATTTCAAGTGGTCTTAGTCTCCTTTTGGAGTCAGTAGAACTGAGCAACGTTCCTAGTTCGGTTATTACACTTTCTTGTTTATGCGATTTTATGGAGAGGTGGCTTAAAACAAGGAAAATGTAGCAAATCAAATATATCATTTGAACCTGAGCCACTTTTATCAACTGAATCACCGTTAATATCCATTGAATCGCCTTCAAACACAGAAAAGACTAAAGGTAAGTTCCATTTAGTGTAATGCATGCAGGGGCTTCCCAATCTTGAACTATTCAAAGAGGAAAATTTCTGAATTTGCTGATTGAAATTCCCAGTCACCTGCATACTAGGACAAGATTTTCTAATGAAATACTTTACTACTGTGTAGAAATTTGTTTACTCATCAGCCAAAATTTGCCAAAAAAGGATGTCGCAATGATTTCAATTCTGGGCACCCCTGAATATATGCTAATACAATTGTAATACTACTAATATAAACTACAGTAACTATGCTGAAAACCGATGTAAGCAAGTGATGATGTGTTTATTTTTTCTCTTCCCTTGTTCTTTATCTCTGCAGATTAATGTAGAGGATTTGTCGGTCCATATTTTTTTAAATATTTTAATTGATCTTAATTTGCAAAAGGCATAACATTCAACAGGTTTTGTTTGATTACTTTATTCTCATATTTCTGCAGTCTCAATACCCATATAAGGCCTCGTAATGCAGAATTTTGTATCTATTTTTTAAAAAAATTCCCGGGGGAGAACCCCCCCCCAACCCCCTAAAATTAGGGATATTCTACCCTCCTTCATTTAAAAGAGTTAAATGCATCCCCTACAAAGGTCATTCTTCTAAAAATATTTAAAAAAAAAACACAGAAAGCAATAGCATTGGAAGAAAAAAAAAACATAGGTGGGAGGGATCAGCAAAAAGAAAAAGACCCATCAACACACACATACATATGTTTGTTTTTATGCTTCTTTTTTTTTTTTGGGGGGGGGGGGGTATATGTGCCATTTTTTGAAGGGGTTATACACACACACACACACACACATACATATAAATACATATATATACATATATATATACACTGCTCGACATTGAAAATGCAACACCAAGAAGGAGTGGTCAGAAATTGATGAAATTTGGTAAGAAGACAGAGACAGCATGGAACAATAAGTGATATTTATTTCAAAATAAATAAGCAAAATTTAGAGCAAGGACGGCGTCGGCTCAGTAAGAAGTAGGACCACCGCGGACAGCGATGCACGAAGAAACACGTCTAGGCATGGAGTCAATAAGCCTGCGGATGGTGTCCTGAGGGATGGCACTCCATTCCCTTTCAACCATTTGCCACAGTTCGTCCTCTGAACGAGGCAGTGACAGGTTCTGCAAACGGCGTCCAATCACGTCCCACACATGTTCGATTGGTGACAAGTCAGGAGAGTATGGTGGCCAGGAAAGCATCTGTACACCTCGTAGAGCATGTTGGCTGATTCGAGCACTGTGAGGCCGGGCGTTATCCTGTTGAAAAATTGCATTTGGCAGACCCTGAAGGTAGGGGATTGCCACCGGCCGCAGTACATTATCTACATATCGTTGGGCCGTCATAGTGCCCCGAATACGAACTAGAGGTGATACGGAATTGTATGCAATAGCGCCCCAAACCATTATGCCACGTTGTCGCGCTGTGGGGCGTTCCACAGTTACTGCCGGATTCGATCTTTCTCCACGTCGACGCCACACACGTATGCGATGACTATCGCTGGACAAACAGAAGCGGGATTCATCTGAGAACACTACGGTTTGCCATTCTGCCATCCACGTCGCTCTGGTCCGGCACCATTCCAAACGTTGGAGTCTGTGCTGTGAGGTCAATGGCAGTCTTCTTAGCGGGCGCCGTGATTGCAGGCCACGTGCAACCAGTCGACGGGAAATGGTTCTGGTCGACACAGGAACATCCAGGGTACCTTGCACGTGCTGCAGAATCGACGTACAAGTGACTTGCGGGTCCGCCACAGCTTGTCGGTGAATCCGTCGATCCAAGCGGTCTGACGTCACTCTGGCTGCACCTGCACCCCTCAATGTGGCTACATTTCCTCTTTCCAACCATCTCCGACACAGCCGATGCACAGTGCTTGCATCCATGTGGGTATCAGCTGCAATTTGACGTATGGACCAACCTCCCATTCTCAGTCCGATCACCATACCCCTTGTAAAGTCGTCTATATGCTGGAAGTGTCTTCGTTGAGGACGGCGTGGCATTTCCTCCTATCACACGTATCCTTCGAGACAAAAACCAAATTTCTCCGATAATTAGTCTGGCAGAAAAACCAACATGAACATAGCCCACTTTTCAACTTCATTCTCTTATATCTTACTTCACGTGCGTCGGAGAGCTGCGCATTTCATATCATTTGCATAACTCAGTGACGTGCGTCTACGGTAAAATTTGCATGGATTTCTGACCACTCCTTCTTGGTGTTGCATTTTCAATGTCGAGCAGTGTATATATATATATATATATATATATATATATATATATATATATATATATATATATATATATATATATATATATGAAGGTAAAAAAAATCAATTGCCCCCCCTTGAAAAGTTTCTGGATCTGCCCTTGGCATAAACCTTCAGAAATTTTGAGACTATTTCACGCACAGTTTGGGAAAGAAATACTATCACAGACCCGAATGCAGGAGAGGACTACAAAACCTTTGGGAGGAAGAGGTTTGTGGAAAATGAACCACATAAAAAAAGACTCTCAAGACTGCAGACAACATTGTTAGCATTCCTGACATTATTGAAGAAAGACAGCTAATGCAGGTTATTGTTGTCGCTTTCTGTATGAAGCAAAAGCTGCATATTGCAACAAGTAACACAAGCAATCAATAATTAATGCCATTCTTCTCCATAAAAATGCAAAGCCTCAGACTGCCACTTTAACAAAGGAATAAATGGCGAAAGTTCATTGGAAACTTTCAGAACACCTGGTGTATAGTCCAATTTTTTTGCCTTTAGTTTATATCACTCAAATAAGACCTAGGGGAACAGCGGTTTGATGATGATGCAAGTGAAGAAGAGTTCACATGCAACTGGCATTCTTTCTTTCTCTAATCATGACAGCATAAAAAAATGTTAATCCATTGGAGAAAATGTATAAAAAATAGGACACTATGTAGGAAAATGATTTTTTATGCATATTTTTTGTAGTTGATACAACTAAAAGAATCCTGTTTCTCTTTGATCTGCCCTCATATGATAAAAAATAGAGAAATGATATCAAGAAATATTATAAATTTATTTTCATGAAACAATTCATAAATCCTTTGAAAAATCTGAGATTTTGTGACAGTTATGAAATGTTGACAACATGGGGAAAATTTAAATTATACACGGATTCAGCACTAAATTATTAAAAAAATATCAAAACTTAAAACAAACCATTTGTGGCTATGTTTGAAAAATGATTTCACAAAACCAGACTTTTCTTAGTCACACAGAATTTCTTTTCATAATCAAATTGTTACATATTTTTCAAGTCAGAAATTTGAATATAATTTCACAACTGTGGAACTTATTTTGTAACTTTCAATACCATTAGTGTACAGCTCAAAATCTTAAGCATAAAAATATTTTTAGAACATTTAAACTAACACACACATTGAACATAGCTCAAGGAACATTTACTGATAAATTGAAACATTTATATTATTATTATAACTCATAGCAACATAAAAATATAAAAGTACATACCTCCTTCAGGAAGCACCTGTACAAGACAATAATCCTCGGGATCTCCATCAATTCCGTACTTTGCCATAGCACATGTTATAACAGATCGAGTTCTGTCAGAGTTATTGAGCTACAAACACAAGTAAAAAAACAAAAAATGAAGTTAAACATGCACTTTCTCTTTGATTAATCATGCTAACATTAACAATAAATAAATGAATAAAAATAATAGAAAAAAAATGATTTTACTATCTTTATATGTTTCATAAAATGAAGGTTATTATACCATAATACTTTTGTACATATTTATTCCTCCAGTATCACTTTGGTTTTGTTCCAAAGACACCTTAATTATATAAAATTCTTGTGATGAGTTACATGATCCATTGAGCGTTGAGTTTGCAGAAAGATGAGAAAGAGAAAGACATGAATATGATTTCGATGCCTGAAATAATAGAATACAATTTGTTAAAGGGGTCACAATTACATTGAGGTTAAATAAAGAATTCAAATTACAACATTCAGCTTTTGAATTTAAACAGTAAGTAAAAACAAGAGGACCATATTCTTAAGGCCGGAGGGGGGGGGGACGCTCTTTCAAATGAAATTTTTGCATGATACTTAATTTTTTTTTGTTACTCTCTCTTGCAGCTACTTGATACAAAAAGCACTAGGAGCAATAAGTATAAATTCAGCTGAATCAGTAAGAATTAAAGAGTTCATTAAACTTTTGAAATCGAATCCTGAACAAGGCTAGTTATAGAATGAACATTTTGAGTACAGTGCAAAGGAGGACACTTATGCCAGAAGTATTTTGCTGCAAGAAGGCAATCTACTCTTGGTCTTAGGAACTAAGGGTTTCGCAAGAATTTTACTAAATTAAGCGCGGATCCGCGGAAGATTTTCATCCCTGAGAGTTTGTATGTAGAAGCAACAGGATGACCAACGAAACCCCAGACATGTTCAATAAGCGACATATGCGGGGAATACGCTGGCCAGGGAAGAAGCTGTACCTGTTGATATGCAAGGAAGGATTGAACAGTCCTAGCGACATGAGGGCAGGCATTATCCTGCTGAAATAGAGCGCCAGGCAAGCTTTGAAGGAAGGGGACAGCTTGGGGTTGTAGAATTTCGCTGATGTACCGGTTGCTGTTCAGATTACCCACGATTCGTAGCAATTGATATCGTACGTGATACGATATGGCACCCCAGACCATGACTACAGGTGTTCGTTCATTATGACGTTTGATAATGCACTCTGGAAGGTAGCGTTCACCGCAAGGCATTAGAATCGAATGCTGCCATCATGGTACCACAAATTAAAGCGGGATTCATCAGAAAACACAGCATACTGCCAATCAGCACACCAGTCCTTATGCTGATTGGTTCATTGTGGAACCTCTGAACGCCAGATTTGTCCGGCGTTCAGAGGGCGGTGATCAGCGTACGCATGCGTTACGAGTCTAAAATTCTAATCATTTGCATATCATCCCCTACTTTGCATTTGCTGAAAATTTCAGCCCATTCGAGCAAGTCCTTCATGGTGTTACAATTTTCATAAACATGAGTTTACATTAAATGATATTATCAAGTTCAATAACATTTAGAAATATTGCAATGCACAGGAAAGTTCAAACATAATACAGAAAGAACCATCACTTTTAAGGCATCATTTATACATACAAATTTTAAAAAGGAATGTTCAGAACTTATCTACAGGATCAGAAACAAATAGTTATAAACCAGCAAGAAGTCAATAACATTGAGTAAAAAAAAGATCACTATAACAGTTACATTAATTACAACTAAGTTTTATTAACAATCCCATACTGAATTCTCTTTTTCTCTCATTACTCACCAGCACAAAGGCCACATATTAATTTTGTGTGTGTATGTTTTTAACCCTCTGGTTGCTTATCCTGCGATTTCCACGGGCAACGAAAAAGTAACAAAATTTGCTCATCCCGCGATTTTCACATGCACAAAGTAATTTAAAACCTTATACCGCAATTCAAACGTTTAAATGTCAGCAATGAATTTTCTGAAGCATTTGCACAGACCGCTCGACCATTTTACAAGCCCATCAGTGGCGTAGCTAAGGGGGGGGGGGCGGTCCGCCCCGGGCGGCACTTTTAAGGGGGCGCTAAAATGAGAAGGACGCCGGCAAACCACATGCACCACTAAAAAGTAAAAAGGGAACAGAGCGATTCCATACTAAATCACCGAAAAAAAAAAAAGTGGGTCGCACGACCGACTCGGATTTTTTTTTAATTTGGTACACAGATTGATGGTGTAGAGGTATGAAAAAGCCCAAAAGGAAAGTTACCTGCTCCACTTATTTTCTGAGATACATGCCCTCAAAGTTTGTCCGCCACGTCAAAATACTAAAAAAGTGATGTTTTTTAACCATTTTTTATAAAAAATCGTACTCATGCAAAATAAAAGTGTTAGATATCTATGGAAACTAGTTACTCCAAGCATTCCGAAAAAAAATACTAGAAGGTTCATAATGAAAATTGCCAAGGTACAGGGCTCTTTGAAGTTGTCACCACAAAAATTTGATTTTGCAGATTTTGCTAAAATTCAGGCATTTATTACAAAAAAAGGCAAACAAAACCAAAGGTTTTCTCACTTTCTGGTAGTGTACAGGTCTTCCCTGTAAATTGCTACGCAATAAATTGTTTGGGTTTCTCACTCCTTCTTGGAAATATTTTAGCTTAAAAATAAGCCGTAAGGCAAAAAATGCGTTTTTGGCCATCTTGGCAGCCGTTTTTCTCATAAAGGGGGAGCAGTAGAAACTTTAATTTTTTTTTTAAACAAGCCACTGATATGTTAGCTATTCACAGGAAAAGAGTTTACTTTTGGTTATTTCTCCGATTAAGAGATATCCTGCTGACAGTATATGCATGTTTTTCGCGACGACCATATGCTTTTGTTCCCCCTCTCATGGACTTAAAATTAATTAAACCAAAAAATAATGATATATTTATTATTAGCTGTATTATCTACCCAATATGTCATGAAATTTAATTTATTAAATCATTGAACAATAAATTAGATAATTGATGAAAAAAAGAAAAAGTATTTCTCTGATGCCTGAGCATTATGCATTCATAATTATAAAGCACTAAATACTTTCTTGAGAAATTAATTAACATAAATGAGCTCTAAATATTTATATTATAAGCAATACCCAATCTTGTGATTGGGATACTCCTGTTTTTAATTGAAGAATTTCTTGAATATCACATGAATATCAGGAAAATAAATGAGGTCTTTTCGTTTGATGTAGGATATTTTATGACAAATTTCATTTGATGGGCTACTAACTGAGCATGGTGATAAAGAGCTATTAATTTCAGCATCGAATTCTATTTTACCTTATTAACAGTTAAATATTTACAAAATAATTAAATAAATAATTTAATATAAAGCCATGCTTGAAGAATTAAAATTAGTGCAATTAGTATTTAGTATTTATTCCCATACTGATCTTTACAAAATTGACATGCGTTGAGCACTGATAAGAACTGACAAGAAAAAGTTTACTCACTAAAATATTAGTTCACAGATACTATAAAGCATACATTCTATTTTCCACAAAATAATACTGCAACAAAGAACAAGGGTATCCTCCTGTTTATAGCCATCAATCAGGAACATCCAATCACAAGATTGGGTATTGCCTATGAGATAAATATTCGAAGCTCCTTTATTTTAATTGATTTTTCAAGAAATTCTTTAGTACCTACCCCTTTATACCCTTGTTCTTTGTTGCAGTATTATTTTGTAGAAAATAGAATGTACGCTTTATAGTATCTGTGAACTAGTATTTTAGTGAGTAAACTTATTCTTGTCAGTTCTTATCAGTGCTCAACACATGTCAGTTTTGTAAAGATCAGTATGGGAATAAATTAGTTGCACTAATTTGAATTCTTCAAGCATGGCTTTATATTAAATTATTTATTTAATTATTTTATAAATATTTAACTGTTAATAAGGTAAAATGGAATTCGATGCTGAAATTAATAGCTCTTTATCACCATGCTCAGTTAGTAGCCCATCAAATGAAATTTGTCATAAAGTATCCTACATCAAACGAAAAGACCTCATTTATTTTCCTGATATTCATGTGATATTCAAGAAATTCTTCAATTAAAAACAGGAGTATCCCAATCACAAGATTGGGTATTGCTTATAATATAACTATTTAGAGCTCATTTATGTTAATTAATTTCTCAAGAAAGTATTTAGTGCTTTATAGTTATGAATGCATAATGCTCAGGCATCAGAGAAATACTTTTTCTTGTTTTCATCAATTATCTAATTTATTGTTCAATGATTTAATAAATTAAATTTCATGACATATTGAGTAGATAATACAGCTAATAATAAATATATTATTATTTTTTGGTTTAATTAATTTTAAGTCCATGAGAGGGGGAACAAAAGCATATGGTCGTCGCGAAAAACATGCATATACTGTCAGCAGGATATCTCTTAATGGGAGAAATAACCAAAAGTAAACTCTTTTCCTGTGAATAGCTAACATATCAGTGGCTTGTTTAAAAAAAAAATTAAAGTTTCTACTGCTCCCCCTTTATGAGAAAAATGGCTGCCAAGATGGCTAAAAACGCATTTTTTGCCTTACGGCTTATTTTTAAGCTAAAATATTTCCAAGAAGGAGTCAGAAACCCAAAAAATTTATTGCGTAGCAAATTACAGGGAGGACCTGTACACTACCAGAAAGTGAGAAAACCTTTGGTTTTGTTTGCCTTTTTTTGTAATAAATGCCTGAATTTTAGCAAAATCTGCAAAATCAAGTTTTTGTGGTGACAACTTCAAAGAGCCCTGTACCTTGGCAATTTTCATTATGAACGTTCTAGTATTTTTTTTCAGAATGCCTGGAGTAACTAGTTTCCATAGATATCTAACACTTTTATTTTGCATGAGTACGATTTTTTATAAAAAATGATTAAATAACATCACTTTTTTAGTATTTTGACGTGGCGGACAAACTTTGAGGGCATGTATCTCAGAAAATAAGTGGAGCAGGTAACTTTCCTTTTGGGCTTTTTCATACCTCTATACCATCAATCTGTGCACCAAATTTAAAAAAAATCCGAGTCGGTCGTGCGACCCCTATTCGGTGATTTGGTATGGAATCGCTCAACAACAAG